>JAQIZT010001056.1:5000-11060 GCA_029228515.1 Populus alba x Populus x berolinensis | reverse complement strand
GACCGCTCCAGCCGTTGGGCGCGTTGGGGCTGCTTATCCGCGGCTTGAATCTGCGGCTGCGCACGCACTTGATTTGCCAGCGCTCGTGCAACCAATAGGCAGCCCCCAACGCGCCCAACGGCTTGGCGCGACGTCACGATTCCGGCCCCCGTCCCTGTGACCGCTCCAAGCGTTGGGCGCGTTGGGCTGCTTATCCGCGCTGGCTGCGGCTGCGCACGCACTCTGATTTGCCAGCGCTCGTGCCAACCAATAGGCAGCCCCAACGCGCCCAACGGCTTGGCGCGACGTCACGATTCCGGCCACCGTCCCTGTGACCCGCTCCAAGCCGTTGGGCGCGTTGGGGCTGCTTATCCGCGCTGCGGGCGCGCACGCACTCTGATTTGCCAGCGCTCGTGCCAACCAATAGGCAGCCCCAACGCGCCCAACGGCTTGGCGCGACGTCACGATTCCGGCCACCGTCCCTGTGACCCGCTCCAAGCCGTTGGGCGCGTTGGGGCTGCTTATCCGCGGCTGCGGGCGCGCACGCACTCTGATTTGCCAGCGCTCGTGCCAACCAATAGGCAGCCCCAACGCGCCAACGGCTTGGCGCGACGTCACGATTCCGGCCACCGTCCCGGTGACCCCCGCCAAGCCGTTGGGACGACCTTGGCAGGCTGCTGATCTGTACGCGGCTGCGGGCAGCGCATACTCTACATATCTGATTTGCCAGCCGCTTAGTAAGCCATTACCAATAAGGGCAGACCCCAAACGCGCCCAACGGCTTGGCGCGACTTCACGATGACCGGCCCACCAAGGCCCCGGGACCCCCTCCAAGCCGGAGAATGCGGCGTTGGGGCTGCTTATCTCGCGGCGTGGGCGTGGGGCCATAACAAGCCGCGCTCGTTCCACGGTGCTGGCACCTGACGCAGCAGCCACTCAGCTTGCCGCGTCGTCACACGGTGGCGGTGAGGAAGCCGGCAATACCCTTCCCGTCACCCTCACCAAGCCGTTGGACGCGTTGGGGCGTCTGCTTATCCGCGGTCCTCGGGCGTGGGGCCATTAACAGGATTCCCCTCGTGCAAAGGATGCTGGCAGCCCCAACGACTGCCCATCGGGCTTGGCGCTACGCTAACGGCGACGCATACCCGATTCCGGCCACCGCTGCTCTGTGACTCCCACTCTCCAAGCGCTTACAGGCCCGCGGTATCGGGGCTGCTGATATCCGCGGTCTCAGGGTGTGGGGCCTTAACATGGATTACACCCTCGTTGCCACGGTTGCTGGCACGCCCCAACGCGCCCAACGGCTTGGTGCGTCGACCGTCACAGGCAGCGGGTGGCCGCTAGCCTGTGCTCGCAAGCTGGAGGCCTGGCCGCACGTGCTCTGGTGACGTACCGCGCCGAGCGCTTGGGGATTAAGCGAGGAGAGCGATTACGAGCGTGGGCGTGCGCGCCTGCATTCAGTTGCGGCGCTCCCTGGCCAAGAGCGCTGGCTCTCACATCGCCATCCCCAAGCTCCTGCGCGATGTGCCCGCTGCCTGAGGCCTGGCCTCCGTCTTCCGAGCATGAGGCAAGATGGCCCCCCGAATGATTGTCCACGTTGCTCCCCCCCCGCTGCCTGATCCCTTACGAGAGCCGCGGCGTCCCCCGCGGCTTGTTGCGTGTCCCTTCGAGATCCCCCGCGTCCCACGCGGCTTGTTGCACTTTGTCCACTTCAAGATCCTTCGGCGTCCCCCAGCGGCGTGTTTGCGTGTCCCATTCGGACACCCTATCGCGCTCGCAGCGGTGCGGGCATGAAACGATCTCTCTCGGGGTGTTTCACACTTGCCCTCGTGGCCGTGGTTCGCTCAGTCGTGAGTTGTTGTCCGCGTGTACGCAGAGTCCGAGCATGACAGCGGTAATTGGGCTGTCCGTGGTGGCAGCAGCTTCCGTGCGTGTGCACCGAACCTGTCGGCCCTGCTGCCCCCATCACTCTCCGCCCACAGCCCTGGGTGCCTTGCAGGCGAGGCGGGGTTCCTGTGCTGCGTACCCACTTCGGTGGAATTTGAATGTGAAGCTGGCCTCCCTCCGCCGCGCGCACTCCCAGGGGGCGCGGGGTCGAACCTAGCAGCGGCGCCCGTGTATCCAGTCGGACTGCGAGGAATCCGCCGAACTGGCCCACGTGCGGTCACGCTCGTGCTTTCGGATGCGGAATGCGATGCCGGCTGCGGGGGCCCCTCCGCCCCTGCGACCGTACCCGTTCGAGCCGCTCGTGCTCAGTTAAGGAACGATACTTCCGCGCCAGTCTCGGACCCCTCGTCTCATCGGCGTCGGGGATCGTGGGGTCGTTGGTGTCGCGCCAAGGAATGCTACCTGGTTGATCCTGCCAGTATACATATGCTGTTCTCAAAGCATTAAGCCACTGCATGTGTAAGTATGATCTAATTCCGACTGTGGAAACTGCGAATGGCTCATACAATCAGTTATAGTTTGTTATTGATGGTATTTGCTACTCGGTTAACCGTAGTAATTCTAAGCAGCTAATACGTGCAACAAACCCCGCCTTTCTGGAAGGCACGCATTTATTAGATAAAAGGTCGACCAGCGGGCTTCTCTTGCCCGTTCCTCTGATGATTCATGATAAACTCGACGGATCGCACGCCCATCGTGCTGGCACACGCATCATATCAAAATTTCTGCCCTATCAACTTTCGATGAGTAGGATAGATGGCCTACCATGGTGGTGACTGAGGTGGACGGACAGAATTAGGGTTCGATTCCGGAGAGGGAGCCTGAGAAAACGGCTACCACATCCAAGGAAGGCAGCAGGCGCAGCAAATTACCCAATACTGACACGGGGAGGTAGTGACAATAAATAACAATACCGGGCCTCTTCGAGTCTGGTCTGGGAATTGGAATGATGTACTATCTAAATCCCTTAACGAGGATCCATTGGAGGGCAAGTCTGGTGCCAGCCGCCCGCGGTAATTCCAGCTCCAATAGCGTAGATTTATAGTTGTTGCGAGGTAAAAAGCTCAGTAGTTGGACTTTGGGTTGGGTCGGCCCGGTCCGACCTCAGGGGCTAGCACCGGTCGCCTCGTCCCATTCTACCAAGCATTGCGCTCCTGGCCTTACAACTGACCGGGTCGTGTCGCCGGTGCTGTTAATCTTTTGAAGAACAATTTAGAGTGCTCAAAGCAAGCCAACACTCTGGATAACATTAGCATGGGAATAACACATTCATAGGATTCATCGATCCTATATAGTGTTGGCCTACGGGATCGGAGTCTAATGATTAACCAGGGACAGTCGGGGGCATTCGCAAGTTTCATAGTCAGAGGTGAAATTCTTGGATTTACTGAAAGACGAACAACTCTGCGAAACGCGCCAATTTGCCAAGGATGTTTTCAACATTAATCAAGAACGCCAGTTGGCGGCTTCGAAGACGTTCAGATATCCTTCCTACTCTCACACCATAAACGATGCCGACCAGGGATTGGCGGATGTTGCTTCCTAGGACTCCGAGCCAGGCACCCTTATGAGAAATCAAAGTTTTTGGGTTTCTGGGGGGAGTTAGGGTCGCACGGCTGAAAACTTTAAAGGAATTGACTGGAAGGGCCACCACCAGGAGTGGAGCGCCTGCGACGCTTTAATTTGACTCAACACGGGAAACTTACCAGGTCCATACATAGTAAGGATTGACAGACTGAGAGCTCTTTCTTGATTCTAGGGGTGGTGGTGCATCGCCGTTCTTAGTTGGTGGAGCGATTTGTCTGGTTAATTCCGTATATCGACCGTAGACCTCAGCCTGCGAACTAGCTATGCGGAGGTGACCCTCCGCTGGCCAGACTTCCTAGAGGCGACTATGGCCTTCCAGGCCAAGGAAGTATTGAGGCATAAACAGGTCTGTGCATGCCCTTAATATGTTTCTGGGCCGCACAGCGCGCTACACAGAGGTATTCAACGAGTCTATAGACTGGGCCGACAGGTCCCGGGTAATCTTTGAAATTTCATCGCTGAATGGGGATAGATCATTGCAATTGGTCTGTCTTCAAACGAGGAAATTGCCTAGTAAGCGCGAGTCATCAGCTCCGCGTTGACTACGTCCCTAGCCCATTGTAACACACCCTCCGTCGCTCCTACGCCATTGAGACAAATGTACTCGTGAAGTGTTCGGATCGACGCGACGTGGGCGGTTCGCCTAGCCGGCGACGTCGCGAGACGTCCACTGAACGATCATTTAGAGGAAGGAGAAGTCGTAACAAGGTTTCCGTAGGTGAACCTGAGGAAGGATCATTGTCGAAACCGTGCCTAGCAGAACGACCCGCGCAAACCCGTGGCATGACAAGCCGGGCTCGGGGGGCACCCGCCCCTCGCGTCCTCGCGGGCCGTGGAGGTGACGCGTCCCTGCGCCCTGCCGCGGCTCGCAAACGAACCCCGGCGCGAGAAAGCGCCAAGGAAATTGAGTACTAGGAGCGCGCACCCCGTAGCCTATCGGCGTCGGGGTCGCGCCATTCAGTCTGGTGATAATCTAAACGACTCTCCGCAACGGATATCCTCGGCTCTCGCATCGCGATGAAGAACGTAGCGAAAATGCGATACCTTGGTGTGAATTGCAGAATCCCGTGAAACCATCGCGAGTCTATATGAACGCAAGTTGCGCCCGAGCCTTCCTGGTCGAGGGCACGTCTGGCTGGAGTGTCACGCATCGTCGCACCTCCTCTCCTCCTCGGCGCGCGAGGGCGGGGGCGAATACTGGGTCTTCCCGCGCGCTCCCGCTCGCGGTTGGCCCAAAATCGAGTCTCTTCGGCAGACGGTACGACCACGACGAGCGGTGCGTTTAAGAGACCCTCGGACACTGTCGTAAGCTGCGCGTCCTGTCGCCCAGGGATCTCCTGGACCCTCGGACATCGAGAAATCTCATGGATTGCTCTCGTTGCGACCACCAGGTCAGGCGGGACTATCCCGCTTAGTTTAAGCACTAATCAATAAAGCGGAGGAACATAGAATCTTTACACATGGATTCCCCTAGTAACGGCGAGCGAACCGGGAAATGAGCCCAGCTTGAGAAATCTGGCGCCTGCGAGCGTCCGAATTGTAGTCTGGTGAAGCGTCACCTCATCGGCGGACCAGCCTCAAGTCCCCTGGAAAGCGGGGCACCGGAGAGGGTGAGAGCCCCCTCGTGAGCTGGACCCTGCCGCACACACGAGGCGCTGTCTGCGACGTCGGGTTGTTTGGGAACTGCAGCACCCTATCGGGCGGGCGTACAAATTCCGTCCACGGCAAAATACGGGCCGAGAGACCAGAGAGCACAACAAGTACCGCTAGGGAAATGATGGAAAAGGGACTTTGACTAAAGAGAGTTCACTAAGTGCTTGACAATGGAGCGAGGGAGGCGAAGTGGATCTGGGATGGCCGGCGATGCGCCGCCGTCAGGGCGTGTGGAACGGTTACGGCCGGCTTCCGCCGGATCGGCTCGGGGCGTGGACCGATGCGGATCGCGGAGGGGCCCAAGAGGCTCCGGGCCATTTGTAACACGCCCAGTGGAAGACGCCGTCGTCGCGCGAATCGTGGACTGCAGTCGCGCGCCGTGCACGGCGCGCCCCGGGCACATGCGCGCTCCGGGCATCCGGACCTGTTATCTCCCCATTCGTCCCGTCTTGAAACACGGACACCAAGGAGTCTGACAGGTGTGCGAGTCAACGGGCGCTAAACAACCGTAAGGCGCAAGGAAGTCCTTGACTGGGCGGATCCCCTCAGAGGGTTGCACCGCCGACCGACCTCTGATCTTCCTGAGAAGGTCTTCGAGTAGAGAGCCATGCCTGTCGGGACACCCGATGAGAAAAAATAGGTGGAACTATGCCTGAGCGGGGCGAAGCCAGAGGAAACTCTTGAGGGGGTTGGCGTGGATGCCCCGCTGCGATTACTGACCGTGCAAATCGTTCGTCCTGACATTTTGCAGTATAGGGGCGAAAGACTAATCGACCCGTCATAGTAAGCATGGTCCCCTCCGAAGTTTCCCTCAGGATAGACTGGAGCTCGGGTGAGCGTTCTAATCGGGGCAAAGCCAATGATTAGAGGCAGTCGGGGGCCGCTACGCCCTCG
>JAQIZT010001055.1:10000-11076 GCA_029228515.1 Populus alba x Populus x berolinensis | reverse complement strand
GCCAGCCCGACGTCGCTGGCCGCGCATGCGCGCTGCCGGTTTTCTCGCATCCCGCCAAGAAAACGTCGTGCTTTCCACATGAAACCAATCCAGTAAAATCAGCCATATTTTTGTGAGGCTGCCAGCCGAATTTGGGGTCATTCCGGGCCGGTTCCTATTTTTGCGTATTTCCTTGATTTTTAATGGTTGGAAAATAAAAAAAAATACTTCCCGACCTCGAAAAAATCTGGGAAAATTTATAAAGTTGGATTGGATTTTTTCCAACATATGTGCAAAATTTCAGCTCAAAATACCAAGAAATGAATTTTTTAGAGGGGGGGTGACAGCTGGGACCTAGTAGTGTCTACCCCTGCCAGAGCTGCAATAACACTTATAGCTCTTTAGGGGGGTGCCCCCTGGCTGGCCATGGGGCGCGCTGGCTGGCGCCCATAGGCCTGCCGCGGGGGATTTGTGGGCTGCTGCTATGCTCGGACTAACGTGGGGGGCCTCATGGCCCGAAGTAACGCCGCCATCGATGACCCGTTTTCCGGCCGGCGACGACCCGATTCCGGCCACCGTCCCTGTGACCCGCTCCAAGCCGTTGGGCGCGTTGGGGCTGCTTATCCGCGGCTGCGGGCGCGCACGCACTCTGATTTGCCAGCGCTCGTGCCAACCAATAGGCAGCCCCAACGCGCCCAACGGCTTGGCGCGACGTCACGATTCCGGCCACCGTCCCTGTGACCCGCTCCAAGCCGTTGGGCGCGTTGGGGCTGCTTATCCGCGGCTGCGGGCGCGCACGCACTCTGATTTGCCAGCGCTCGTGCCAACCAATAGGCAGCCCCAACGCGCCCAACGGCTTGGCGCGACGTCACGATTCCGGCCACCGTCCCTGTGACCCGCTCCAAGCCGTTGGGCGCGTTGGGGCTGCTTATCCGCGGCTGCGGGCGCGCACGCACTCTGATTTGCCAGCGCTCGTGCCAACCAATAGGCAGCCCCAACGCGCCCAACGGCTTGGCGCGACGTCACGATTCCGGCCACCGTCCCTGTGACCCGCTCCAAGCCGTTGGGCGCGTTGGGGCTGCTTATCCGCGGCTGCG
>JAQIZT010001055.1:0-2500 GCA_029228515.1 Populus alba x Populus x berolinensis | reverse complement strand
GCGCTACCGGGATCTCGGGACTGGATAGTCCCTAAGGCTTGAAGAGAAAGACTGTTGGTCTAGACATCGGTGGCATTGGCAGCCATGCCACCAAAGGGGAAGATCGGCAGCGCAGATTTGTTGCAAGCTGCAGGCCCGTCGGGGTAGATCGGATGGCGCAGATTGCTTGACGATCACGTCTGGACGATGGGCTGTCAAGGCACAGGCAGGAAAAAATCGTCGAAGGGGATGCGCGTACGAAACAGGGGCTGTTCGGGACACAGCAGGCAGTGATGGAATCGGCAGCGCCGACGAAATCGGCAGAAATTAGGCCGCCGGTGCTGGCGATGAGTCTGGTGACTGTTTATAGTCCTAGGCGTGACGAAAAAGACTGGGGGCCTAGGCAGGGGCTGCGATGCACAACAGTGGGAAAATAATCGGCAGCGCGGAGATCCGCAGCGGTAGGTCCCGTCGGGGGGGGGGGGGAAAATCGGCAGCGAGGATTTGTTGATCGGAACACGGGATGGACGCTGGGCTGTCTAGGCCAGGCAGGAAAATTTTTCATCATGGGACGCGCTGTCGTAACAGGGGCAGTTCAGACACAGCAGGCTGTGTTTGGAATCGGCAGCGCCGACGAAATCGGAGAAGGTCTGGAAGAAGATCGGCAGCCGGGGTGCTGGCGATGAGTCCGGACGATTTATAGTCCCAGACTTGACGGAAACGACTGGGGGCCTAGACACACACTGGGGCAGTGGCCAGCTATGCAAACAGTGGAATAAATCGGCAGCGCAGTTTTTTTGACGAACTATGGGCTGGTCGCTGGGCTGTCCAGGCCAGGCAGGAAAAAATGTTCAAGGGGATGCGCTGACGAAATGCAGGGGCTGTTCCAGACACAGCAGGCAGTGCTGGAATCTGGCTTTTGTAGCGCGAATCGGAATATCGGATAGAAGTCGGCAGAAAGAATCGGCAGCCGGCTGCTGGCGATGGAGTGCCGGCACTGTTATATAGTCCTAGGCGTGACAGGGAAGGAAACGACTGGGGGCCCTAGAAACCACTGGGGCAGTGGCAGCGATGCCAACAGTGGGAAAAATCGGTTCCAGCGCGGAGATCCGCAGCTGGAGGCCCGTCGGGGAAAATCGGCAGCGCAGATTTGTTGAACGGAAAAAGGGGCTGGACGCTGGGCTGTTCAGGCCAGGCAGGAAAAATTCGTCAAGGGGACGCGCTGTACGAAGCAGGGGCTGTTCAGACACTCGCAGGCAGTGTTGGAATCTGGACAGCGCCGGACGAAATCGGATGAAGTCGCGCAGATATCGGCAGCCGGTGCTGGCGATGAGTCCGGACGATTTATATGTCCCAGGACTTGACTGGAAACGAACTGGGGGCCTAGACACACACTGGGGGCTAGAGTGGCAGTCCTATGCCAACAGTGGGAGAAAAATCGGCAGGCGCAGATTTTTGGTACGAACATGGGCTGGGACGCTGGGGCCTGTTCCTGGCCAGGCAGGGAAAAATCGTCAAGGGGACTGCGCTGACGATAGCAGGGGCTGTTCAGACCCACAGCGGGCAGTGTTGGATATCCGGCAGCGCCGACGAAATTGGAGAAGTCAGGCAGAATCGGCAGCCGGTGCTGGCGATGAGTTCTGGACTGTTTATAAGTCCTAGGCGTGACGTAAAAAGACTGGGGGCCTAGGCAGCGGCAGGCGATGCCAACAGTGAGGAAAAAATCGGCAGCGCGGAGATCCGCAGCTGGAGGCCCGTCGGGGGAGGAAAAATCGGGCATTCTCAGCGCAGATTTGTTGACGAACACGGGCTGGACGCTGGGCTGTCTGAGGCCAGGCAGGAAAATTCGTCAAGGGGACGCGCTGACGAAACAGGGGCTGTTCAGACACAGCAGGCAGTGTTGGAATCGGCAGCGCGGACGAACGAGGGGCTGTTCAGACAAATCGGCAACGTCGGAAAAATCGGCAGCGCGGATTTGTGCAGCTGGAGGCCCTATCAGCTGGCTGCCACGCAACGAGTCATTCAATTCTCTGCCTATCAACATAACTCCCGATGTGTTGTTCGCTATTTGGAAGAAGAGATCTCTTCCTCCCCGCGTCGGCCGGGTGCGATTACCCGGCGGCGTCGTTCAAATCACTGCCCTATCGGCCACAACTGTGATGGGGGGGATTAGAGGCCACGGCCATGGTGGTGAGGGGAGGCCAAGACCGTGAAAAGCAAGAGTTTTCCCGGGGCTCCTCCGGTGGCCGGCAGATGGCATGCGCGCCGCCACGGGTTATTTTCCCAGCATCCCGCCCAAGAAAAACGTCATGCTTTCCACCGGCAAATCGAATCCAGTAATAATCAGCCACTGTTTGTGAGGCTCATAGCCGAATTTCGGGTCATTACCGGGCCGGTTTCCTATTTTTGTTTGCGTATTTTTCCTTGATTTTTAATTGTAGGTAAAAAAAAATAAAAATACGTCCCGACCTCGAAAAAATCTGGAAAATTTATAAAGGTGGATTGGATTTTTGCCAACCTA
>JAQIZT010001054.1:5000-11099 GCA_029228515.1 Populus alba x Populus x berolinensis | reverse complement strand
GCCTGCCCCCCGCGCGGGAGAGGCTAGGCGCTGCTGGGGCCAGCCCGACGTCGCTGGCCGCGCATGCGCGCTGCCGGTTTTCTCGCATCCCGCCAAGAAAACGTCGTGCTTTCCACATGAAACCAATCCAGTAAAATCAGCCATATTTTTGTGAGGCTGCCAGCCGAATTTGGGGTCATTCCGGGCCGGTTCCTATTTTTGCGTATTTCCTTGATTTTTAATGGTAGGAAAATAAAAAAAAATACTTCCCGACCTCGAAAAAATCTGGGAAAATTTATAAAGTTGGATTGGATTTTTTCCAACATATGTGCAAAATTTCAGCTCAAAATACCAAGAAATGAATTTTTTAGAGGGGGGGTGACAGCTGGGACCTAGTAGTGTCTACCCCTGCCAGAGCTGCAATAACACTTATAGCTCTTTAGGGGGGTGCCCCCTGGCTGGCCATGGGGCGCGCTGGCTGGCGCCCATAGGCCTGCCGCGGGGGATTTGTGGGCTGCTGCTATGCTCGGACTAACGTGGGGGGCCTCATGGCCCGAAGTAACGCCGCCATCGATGACCCGTTTTCCGGCCGGCGACGACCCGATTCCGGCCACCGTCCCTGTGACCCGCTCCAAGCCGTTGGGCGCGTTGGGGCTGCTTATCCGCGGCTGCGGGCGCGCACGCACTCTGATTTGCCAGCGCTCGTGCCAACCAATAGGCAGCCCCAACGCGCCCAACGGCTTGGCGCGACGTCACGATTCCGGCCACCGTCCCTGTGGACCCGGCTCCAAGACGTTGGGCGCGTTGGGGGGGATGCGTATAGCGTGGCTGCCAGCGGTGCGCGCACGCACTCTGCATTTGCCAAGCGCTCGTGCGCGTGACCAATAGGCAGCCCCAACTGCGCCCAACGGTCTTGGGCGCGACCCGTCACGGATTCCGGCCACCGCTCCTGTGACCCGACTCCAAGCCGATTCGGTGCGCGTTGGGGCTGCTTATCCGCGGGCCGAGGCCGCCTGCGCACGCATCTCTGATTTGCCAGCGCTCGTTGTCCATCCAATAGGCAGCTCCCAAAACGCGTTACCCAAAGGCTGTGGCGCGACGTCACGATTACCGGCCACCGTCCTAATGTGTGTACCGATCTCAGCCGTTGGTTGCGCGCTGGGGGCTGCGTATCCGCGGCTAGCAGGACGGCGCACGCATGATCTGATGTGACATGCACTCGTGCCAACCAATTAGGCAGACCCATACCGCGTCCCATACAGCTTGGCGCGACGTTCACGATACCGGCCCACCGTCCCCAGGGACCCGCTCCCCAAGCCGTGTTGGTTGCGCGTTGGGAAGCTGCTTATCCGCGGCATCCCCCTAATAGTATAATTCACTAGTCCGGGCGTGGGGCCTTAACAAGCTGCGCTCGTTTTCAAGGTCTGCTGGCAGCTGACCGGCGCGCCTCTCAGATTGCCGCGACGTCCCCAGGCATCTGAGGTGGCTGTTGGCCGTGACATCCCTGCCCGTCACCCGCTCCAAGCCAGTTGGGAGCGCGCTGGGGATGCTTATCCTTGCATGGTCTCGGGCGTATGGGGCCTCCTTAACAGGATTACCCTCGTGCCAAGGTTTCGCTGGCTAGCCCCAACGTGCGCCCAAAGGCTAAGGCGATACGTAACGGCGACGTCCTGATTTACTGGCCACCGCTATTGCCGTGACCCGCTCCAAGCCGGTTGGGGCGCGTTGGGGCCCTGCTTATCCGGCACGGTCTCGGGTGTGGGGCACTTAACAGGATTCCCCTCGTCGCTAAGGTGACTGGTCAGACCCAACGCGCCCAACGGGTCCCCTTGGCGGCGACGCTCACGTCAGCGGATGGCCTCTGCCTGTGCTCGCAAGCTGGAGGCCTGGCCGACGTGCTATGCGTTAGCGGGAACGCTGGGCTTGGGGATTGAGAGGAGACATGTACCGCACAGGTGGGGGTGCTGCATTCAGTTGCTGCGCTCGTTGTCCAGGTGCTGGCTCTCACTAGCCATCCCCAAGATCAATGCCGCGGAATGTGCCCGCCTGCCTGAGGCCTTGGCCTCCGTCTTCCGAGCTGAGGCAGATGGCCCCCTCCGAATGATTGTCCCTGCTTGCTCCCCCCCGCGGTCTGTCCCTTCGAGATCTAGCCGCGTACCCCCGCGGCTTGTTGACTGTGTTCCCTTCGAGATCCCCCGCGTCGCCACGCGGCTTGTTGCTTGTCCCTTCGAGATCCTTCGCGTCCCCACGCGGCGTGTTGCTTGTCCCTTCGAGATCCTTTCGCCGTCCAGCGAGGCGGGGGCCCCGATCTCTCTCGGGTGTTTCCATTTGCCCTCGCTGGCCGTGGTGTCGCTCGTCGGGATTGTTGTCGCGTGTACGCCAGAGTAGCATATGGAGCCGGTACTTGGGACTGTCTCGTTGTCGGCAGGCTCCGTGCTTGTGCATCGAACTGTTCCGGCCTGCTGCCCCCATCACTCTCAGCCCAAGGCCTTGTGTGCCTTGCCTGCCCGACGGGCGGGGTTCCTGTGCTGCGTACCCCATTCGGTGTAATTTGAATGTGAAGCTGCTCCCTCTCCGACGCAAAGCGCCTCCACCGAAGAGGGGGCGCCTGGCGGCGAACCTAGCAGCGGCGCCCGTTGTTCCAAGTCTCGAAGCGGAATCCCCGCGAACTGGCCCACGCTTTATGCGTGTCTCTGTCTCGTGCTTTCGGTATGCGGAACGCGATGCACGGCCGCTGGGGCCTCCGCCCTGTGCTGACCGTCACGTTCGAGGCCGATCGTGCTCGATAAGAACGATTCCCTCGCCCGTCTCGGCCCTACGTCTCATCGGCGTCGGGGATCGTGCAGGGTCGTTTTTGGTGTCGCCCAAGAATGCTACCTGGTTGATACTGCCAGTTCATGATCATTATGCTTTGTCTCAAAGATTAAGCCATGCATGTGTAAGTCTGAACTAATTCAGAACAGTTGAAACTGCAGAATGGACTCATTAAATCACGTTATAGTTTTGTTTGATGGTATTTGCTACTCGGATATCCGTTAAGTAATTCTAGAGCTAATACGTTGCATACAAAATCCCCGACTTCTGGAAGGGACGCATTTATTAGATAAAAGTGTCGACGCGGGCTCTGCCCGTTGCTTTGTATATGATTCAAGATACATCGAAGGAATCGCCACGTGCTTCCGTGCTGGCGACGCATCATTCTCAAATTTCTGCCCTTATCAACTTTCGATTCATCGGTAGGATAGAGGCCTACCTTGGTGGTGACGGGTGACGGAGAATTAGGGTTCGATTCCGAAGAGGGAGCCTGAGAAACGGCTTACACATCCACGGAAGGCAGCGTCGCGCGCAAATTACCCAATCCTGCCACGGGTGAGGTAGTGACAATACAATAACGCAATACCGGGCTCTTCGAGTCTGCGTAATCTGAATGAATGAGTACAACTCTAAATCCCTTAACGAGGATCCATTGGAGGGCAAGTTGTGGTAGCAGCCAGCCGCGGTAATTCCAGCTCCAATAGCGTATATTTAAGTTGTTTTGCCAGTTAATACAAGCTCGTAGTTGGACTTTGGGTTGGGTTCGGGCGTGTCCGCCTCAGGTTGACTTGCACCGGTCGCCTCGTCCCTTCTACAGGCGATGCGCTCCTGGCCTTAAACTCGGCCGGGTCGTGCCTCCGTTGCTGTTACTTTGACAGAAATTACGAGTGCCTCAAAGCAAGCCTTACGCTCTGGATACTTTAGCATGGGATAAACATCATAGGATTTCGATCCTATTGTGTTGGCCTTCGGGATCGGAGTATCCGTAATGATTCACAGGGACCGTCCGGGGGCATTAGTATTTCATAGTCAAGACGTGAAATTCTCTGGATTTATGAATGACGAACAACTGCGAAAGCATTTAGCCATGGGCATGTTATCATTAATCAAGAACTCAGAAAGTTGGGGGCTCCGACACACGACTCAGATACCGTCCCTCGTCTCAACCATAAACGATGCCGAACAGGGATTGGCGGATGTTTGTTCTAGGACTCCGCCAGCACCCTTATGAGAAATCAAAGTTTTTGGGTTTGGGGGGAGTAAATGGTCGCAAAGGCTGAAACTTAAAGGAATTGACGGTTAATAAAGGGCACCACCAGGAGTGGACGCCTGCGGCTTAATTTGAGAACTCAAAACGGGGACCGAACTTACCAAGTCCAGACGTAGTAAGGATTGACCGGATGAGCGTTCTTTATTGATTATATGGGTGGTGGTGCAATGGTCCGTTCTTTGGTTGGTGGTCGCGATTTGTTTGATTAATACTGTTTAACGAACGCAGAACTCAAGCTGCTAACTAGCTATGCGGAGGTGACCCTCCGCGGCCAGCTTCTTAGAGGGACATATGGCCCTATCCAGGCCAAGAGAAGTTTGAGCCAATAACAGGTCTGTGATGCCTTCAGATGTTCTGGGGATACCGCACTGCGCGCTAGCACTGATGTAATCAACGAGACTTATAGCCTTGGCCGACAGGCCGTCGGGTAATCTCTTTGAAATTTCATCGTGATGGGGCATAGATCATTGCAATTGTTGGTCTTCAACTAGCGAAACTTGTAATGCGCGAGTCATCAGCTCGCTGCTTGACTACGTCCCTGCCCTTTGTACACACCGCCCGTCGTGCTTCTATCCGATTGATTATGGTATCCGGTGAAGTAGTTCGGATCGCCGCGGCGGCCTACGTGGGCGGTTTCCGCCGCTCTGGTCGAACGTCGCCTGTAGGAAGTCCACTGAACCTTCTCATTTAGAGGAAGGACGAGGTCCTAACAAGGTTTCCGTAAGAGTGAACCGGCGGAAGGATCATTGTCGACACCTGCCTAGACGGCCACGACCCGCGAACCAGATGGCATGACAAGCTAGGGGCTCGGCGTGGCACCCGCCTCCTCGTGTCCTCGCGAGCCGTTGCGAGGGCCGCGTCTGCGGACCCTGCGCGGCTCGCAAACGGACCCCGGCTGACGAGATAGCGCCAAGGAAATTGAGTACTTAGGAGCGCGCCCCCGTATAGCCTCCGGCGATCGGAGGTGCGCCCTTCTTCTGATGATAATCTAAACGACTCTCGGCAACGGATATCTCTTTCCCTTAGGCTCTCGCATCGATGAAGAACGTAAGCGAATATGCGATACTTGGTTGTGAATTGCACGAATTTCCAATGTGACAAAACGAGTCTATTGAACGCACGTTGCGCTCTAGAGGCCTCCTGGTCGTAGGGCACGTCTGCCTGGGTGTTCACGCATCGTTCATGCCCCCCTCTCCCCTCGGCTCGCGGACGGGCTCGGGGGCAGGATACTGGTCTCCCGCGCGATCATCCGCTCGCGGTTGGCACAAAAAATCGAGTCCTCGGCGACGGCTCGCTCCACGGAGACGAGCTGGTTGTTGAGAGACCCTCGGACACGGTCGTTTTGCTGCGCGCCTGTCGCCCACGAGGATCTCCTTGACCCTCGGAGCATTCGAAAATTCTAGGATGCTCTGGTTGCGACCCCAGGTCAGGCTGGGACTACCCGCTGAGTTTAAGCATATCAATAAGCGGAAGGAAAAGGAAACTTACAAGGATTCCTCTAGTAACGCGCGACTCTATTTTGCGAACCGGGAACTGCCCAGCTTGAGAATTTGGCGCCTTTCTGCCGCAGCGGTCCGAATTGTAGTCTGGGAGATGCGTCCTCCCCTCCCCCCCCCCAGCACCCCCCCCCCCCCACCACCCCCCCCCCCCCTCCACCCTCCCCCCCCCCCCCCCACCCCACCCCCCCCCCCCCCCCCCCCCCCCCCCCCCCTCCCCTACCCCCCCGCAGGCCGTTGAACCAGGCCTCCAAGTCCCCTGGAAAGGGGCGCCGGAGAGGGTTGAGAGCCCCGTCGTGGCTGGACCCTGCCGCACCACGAGGCGCTCGTCTGCGCGTCGGGCTCTGTTTGGGAATGCATTAGACCCCATCGGAGTCGCGTAAATTACGTTTCAAGGTCTAAATCAGGGGCGAAATTTGAGACCCGATAGCAAACAAGTACCGCTCCATGAGGGAAAGATGAAAAGGACTTTGAAAAGAGAGTCAACAGAGTGCTTGAAAATTTGTCGGATGAGGGAAGTGAGTGGGGTGCCGGCGATGC
>JAQIZT010001053.1:0-11103 GCA_029228515.1 Populus alba x Populus x berolinensis | reverse complement strand
ATCGAAGTCGGAATGCCGCGAAACTCACCGAGTCAAAGCGTTTCGCCGTTTGCGGAAGAAGTCTGATGTAACAAGCAGTCTGATGTAGAACAAGTAGCAGAAGCATACATGCTCAAGAGGGATCACCCGAAATTCAAAGGCAACTGAATTTCGGCAACCGGGCATCGAAGTCGGAATGCCGCGAAACTCACCGAGTCAAAGCGTTTCGCCGTTTGAAGGAAGAAGAAGATGTAGAACAAGTAGCAGAAGCATACATGCTCAAGAGGGATCACCCGAAATTCAAAGGCAACTGAATTTCGGCAACCGGGCATCGAAGTCGGAATGCCGCGAAACTCACCGAGTCAAAGCGTTTCGCCGTTTGCGGAAGAAGTCTGATGTAGAACAAGTAGCAGAAGCATACATGCTCAAGAGGGATCACCCGAAATTCAAAGGCAACTGAATTTCGGCAACCGGGCATCGAAGTCGGAATGCCGCGAAACTCACCGAGTCAAAGCGTTTCGCCGTTTGCGGAAGAAGTCTGATGTAGTAGAACAAGTAGCAGAAGCATACATGCTCAAGAGGGATCACCCGAAATTCAAAGGCAACTGAATTTCGGCAACCGGGGCATCGAAGTCGGAATGCCGCGAAACTCACCGAGTCAAAGCGTTTCGCCGTTTGCGGAAGAAGTCTGATGTAGAACAAGTAGCAGAAGCATACATGCTCAGAGGATCACCCGAAATTCAAAGGCAACTGAATTTCGGCAACCGGGCATCGAATGTCGGAATGCCGCGAAACTCACCGAGTCAAAGCGTTTCGCCGTTTGCGGAAGAAGTCTGATGTAGAACAAGTAGCAGAAGCATACATGCTCAAGAGGGATCACCCGAAATTCAAAGGCAACTGAATTTCGGCAACCGGGGCATCGAAGTCGGAATGCCGCGAAACTCACCGAGTCAAAGCGTTTCGCCGTTTGCGGAAGAAGTCTGATGTAGAACAAGTAGCAGAAGCATACATGCTCAAGAGGGATCACCCGAAATTCAAAGGCAACTGAATTTCGGCAACCGGGGCATCGAAGTCGGAATGCCGCGAAACTCACCGAGTCAAAGCGTTTCGCCGTTTGCGGAAGAAGTCTGATGTAGAACAAGTAGCAGAAGCATACATGCTCAAGAGGGATCACCCGAAATTCAAAGGCAACTGAATTTCGGCAACCGGGCATCGAAGTCGGAATGCCGCGAAACTCACCGAGTCAAAGCGTTTCGCCGTTTGCGGAAGAAGTCTGATGTAGAACAAGTAGCAGAAGCATACATGCTCAAGAGGGATCACCCGAAATTCAAAGGCAACTGAATTTCGGCAACGGGGCATCGAAGTCGGAATGCCGCGAAACTCACCGAGTCAAAGCGTTTCGCCGTTTGCGGAAGAAAGTCTGATGTAGAACAAGTAGCAGAAGCATACATGCTCAAGAGGGATCACCCGAAATTCAAAGGCAACTGAATTTCGGCAACCGGGCATCGAAGTCGGAATGCCGCGAAACTCACCGAGTCAAAGCGTTTCGCCGTTTGCGGAAGAAGTCTGATGTAGAACAAGTAGCAGAAGCATACATGCTCAAGAGGGATCACCCGAAATTCAAAGGCAACTGAATTTCGGCAACCGGGGCATCGAAGTCGGAATGCCGCGAAACTCACCGAGTCAAAGCGTTTCGCCGTTTGCGGAAGAAGTCTGATGTAGAACAAGTAGCAGAAGCATACATGCTCAAGAGGGATCACCCGAAATTCAAAGGCAACTGAATTTCGGCAACCGGGGCATCGAAGTCGGAATGCCGCGAAACTCACCGAGTCAAAGCGTTTCGCCGTTTGCGGAAGAAGTCTGATGTAGAACAAGTAGCAGAAGCATACATGCTCAAGAGGGATCACCCGAAATTCAAAGGCAACTGAATTTCGGCAACCGGGGCATCGAAGTCGGAATGCCGCGAAACTCACCGAGTCAAAGCGTTTCGCCGTTTGCGGAAGAAGTCTGATGTAGAACAAGTAGCAGAAGCATACATGCTCAAGAGGGATCACCCGAAATTCAAAGGCAACTGAATTTCGGCAACCGGGGCATCGAAGTCGGAATGCCGCGAAACTCACCGAGTCAAAGCGTTTCGCCGTTTGCGGAAGAAGTCTGATGTAGAACAAGTAGCAGAAGCATACATGCTCAAGAGGGATCACCCGAAATTCAAAGGCAACTGAATTTCGGCAACGGGGCATCGAAGTCGGAATGCACCGAAACTCACCGATGTCAAAGCGTTTCGCCGTTGCGTTTGCAGAAGGAAGTGTGATGTAGAACAAGTAGCTGAAGCATACAATGCTCAAGAAGGGATCACCCGAAATTCAAAGGCAACTGAATTTCAGAGCAACAGGGGAATCCAAGTCCGAATGCCGCGAAACTCAGCCGAGTTAAAGCGTTTCGCTGTTAGCGGAAGAAGATTGTGATGTAGAACAAGTAGCAGAAGCATACATGCTCCAAGAGGGATCAGCCGAAATTCAAGGGCAACTGAATTTTCAGCAACCGGGGCATCAAAGTCGGAATGCGGCGAAACTCACCAATGTGAAAGCGTTTCGCTGTCTAGCGGGAGAGTGTGTGATGATAGAACAAGTAGCAGAAGCATACATGCTCAAGTTGGGATCACCCGAAATTTCAAAGGCAACTGACTTTCGGCAACCGGGGCATCGGAAGTCGGAATGCCGCGAAAATCACCGAGTTTCAAAGCGTTTTGCCGTTTGCGGAAGGCATTTTTGCAGGTGATGTAGAACAAGTAGCAGAAGCATAACCATTGCTCAAGAGGGATCACCCGAATTTCAAAGGCAACTGACTTTCGGCATACGGGGCATCGAAGTCGGAACTTGGCGCGAAACTCACCGAGTCAAAGCATTTCGCCGTTTGCGGAAGGAAGTGTGATGTAGACACAAGTCGCAGAAGCATACATGCTCAAGAGGGATCGCCCGAAAATTCAAAGGCAACAGACTTTTCGGCAACCAGGGCATCGAAGTCGTGGGGGGGGGAGATAGTTTGGAATGCCGCGAAAGTCACCGAGTCAAAGCGTTTGGCCCATTTGCGGAAGAAGTCTGATGTTAGGAACAAGTACGCAGATGCATACATGGCCTCAAGAGGGATCACCCGAAATCAAAAGGCAACTGAATTTTTGGCATCCGGGGCATCGGACGTCGGAAATTGCCGCGAAAATCACCGACGTCAAAAGCATTTCGCCGTTTGCGGGAAGGAAGTTGTGATGTAGTACAAGTAGCAGAAGCATACTTGCTCAAGCGGGATCGACCCGAAATTCAAAGGCAACTGAATTTCGGCAAACGGCGCATCGAATTTCGGAATGCCTGCGAAGTCACCGAGTCAAAGCGTTTGGCCATTTGCGGTAAGAAAGTCTGATGTAGAACAAGTAGCAGATGCATACATGCTCAAGAGGGATCACCCGAAATTCCAAAAGGCAACTGACTTTCGGCAACCGGGGCATCGAAGTCGGAAATGGCCGGCGAAACTCACCGAGGTCAACGCATTTCGCCGTTTGCGGAAGAAGTGTTTGATGTAGAAAAAGTAGCAGAAGCATACATGTTCAAGATGGATCACCCAAAATTCAAGGGCAACTGGATTTCAGCAATCGGGGAAAATCCAAGTCGGAAATGCCGCGAAACTCACCGAGTCAAAGCGTTTTGCCGTTTTTGCGGAAGGAAGTGTGATGTAGAACAAGTTAGCTGAAGAAGCATAACATGCTCAAGAGGGATCACCCTATTTCAAAGTGCAACTGAATTTCGGCAAAGGGGGCATCGAGGGTCGGAATACCGCAACAAAAGTCACCGAGTCAAAGCACGTCTTCGCTATTGAGGAAGGAAGTGTGATGTAGAACAAGTAGCAGAAGCATACATGCTCAAGAGGGATCACACCGAAATTCAAAGGCAATTGACTTTCGGCAACCGGGGGCATCGATGTCGGAATGCCACGAAACTCATCGAGTCAACAGCGTTTCGCCGTTTGCTGAGAGAAGTGTGATGTAGAACTAGGAGCTGAAGCATACATGCTCAAGAGGATCACGGGTGAAATTCAAAGGCATTGACTTTCAGCAACCGTGGCATCGAAGTCGGAATGCCCGCGAAACTCACCGAGTCAAAGCGTTTCGCCGTTTGCGGAAGGAAGTCTGAATGTAGAACAAAGTAGTGAAGCATACATGCTAAACGAGGGATCACCCGAAATTCAAAAGGCAACTGAATTTCAGCAACCGGGGGCATCGAAGTCGGAATGCCGCGAAACTCACCGAGTCAAAGCGTTTCGCTTGTTTGCGGGAAGAGGAGTGTGAATGT
Organism: Populus alba x Populus x berolinensis; assembly: GCA_029228515.1. Taxonomy (NCBI): domain Eukaryota; kingdom Viridiplantae; phylum Streptophyta; class Magnoliopsida; order Malpighiales; family Salicaceae; genus Populus; species Populus alba x Populus x berolinensis. Next base: position 6,784 of record JAQIZT010001053.1, on the reverse strand, counting down.
AGAAACATAGGTAGCAGAAAAGCATACCATGCTCAAGAGGGATCACCCCGAAATTCAAAGGCAACTTGAATTTCGGCAACCGGGCACGTAGTGGAATGCGCGACACTCACCGAGTCAAAGCTGTCGCCATTGGCGAAGAAGTCGATTAGAACAAGTAGCGACAAGCATACATGCTCAAAGGATCACCCGAAAATCCAAAAAATTGAATTTTCGGCAAACGGGGTGCATCGAAGTCGGAATGCCTGCGTAACTCGTCGAGTCAAAGCGTTTTGCCCGTTTGCGGAAGGAAGTCTGATGTAGAACAAGTAGCAGAAGCATAACATTGCTCAAGAGGGATCACCCGAAATTCAAAGGGCAAACTGAATTTCAGCAATCGGGCAATCGAAGTCGGAATTGCCGCTGAGAACCTCACCGAAGTCAAAGCGTTTCGCCGTTTTATGCGGAAAAGAGTCTGATGTAAGATACAAGTAGCAGAAGCATACATTGCTACAAGAGGGATCACCCGAAATTCTATGGCAACTGAATTTCGGCATACCGGGGCATTCCAAGACGGAATGCCGCAAAACTCACCGGAGTCAACGCGTTACGGCCCCTTTGCGGAAGGAATTGTGATGATAGAACAAGTAGCAGAAGCATACATGCTCAAGAGGGGTCACCCGAAATTCAAAGGCAACTGAATTTCGGCAAACGGGGCATCGAAGTGACAATGCCGCGAAACTCACCGAGTCAAAGCGTTTCGCCGTTTGCGGAAGAAGTCTGATGTAGAACAAGTAGCAGAAGCATACATGCTCAAGAGGAATCACCCGAAATTCAAAGGCAACTGAAGTTCGGCAAGCGGGGCATCGAAGTCGGAATGCCGCGAAACTCACCGAGTCAAAGCGTTTCGCCGTTTGCAGAAGAAGTCTGATGTAGAACAAGTAGCAGAAGCATACATGCTCAAGAGGGATCTCCCGAAATTCAAAAGGGCAACTGAATTTCGGCAACCGGGGAATCGAAGTCGGAATGCCGCGAAAAACTCACCGAGTCAAAGCGTTTCGCCGTTTGCGGAAGAAGTCTGATGTAGAACAAGTACCAGAAGCATACATGCTCAAGAGGGATCACCCGAAATTCAAAGGCAACTGAATTTCGGCAAACGGTGAATCGAAGTCGGAATGCCGTGACACTCACCGAGTCAAAGCGTTTCCCCTTTGCGGAAGAAGTCTGATGTAGAACAAGTAGTCAGAAGCATACATGCTCAAGAGGGATCACCCGAAATTCAAAGGCAACTGAATTTCGGCAACTGGGGAATCGAAGTCGGAATGCCGCGAAAATTCACCGAGTCAAAGCGTTTCGCCGTTTGCGGAAGAAGTCTGATGTAGAACAAGTACAGAAGCATACATGCTCAAGAGGGGTCACACCGAAATTCAAAGGCAACTGAATTTCGGCAACTGGGGAATCGAAGTCGGAATGCCGCGAAACTCACCGAGTCAAAGCGTTTCCCCGTTTGCGGAAGAAGTCTGATGTAGAACAATTAGAAGAAGCATACATGCTCAAGAGGGATCAACAGAAATTCAAAGGCAACTGGAAATTTCGGCCAAACGTGGGAATCGAAGTCAGGAATGCCGCGAAACTCACCGAGTGGCAAAGCGTTTCGCACGTTTGCGGAAGAAGTCCTGATGTAAAACAAGTAGCAGAAGCATACATGCTCAAAGAGGGATCACCCGAATATCCAAAGCAAGCATTGAATTTCGATAAACGGAATTAAGTCGGAATACCGCGAAATTCTCCGATTAAAATCGTTATTTCACCGTTTGCGGAGAGAAGTCTAATGTAGAGAAAGTAGCTGAAGCATACATGCTCAAGAGGGATCACCCGAAATTCAAAGGCAGCTGAATTTCGGCAACCGGGGCACTCCGAAGTGGGAATGCCAATAAACTCCAGCCGTGGCAAAAGCCTTTCGCCGTTTGCGGGAAGAAGTCTGATGTAGAACAAGTAGCAGAAGCATACATGCTCAAGAGGGATCACCCGAAATTCAAAGGCAACTGAATTTCGGCAACCGGGGCATCGAAGTCGGAATGCCGCGAAACTCACCGAGTCAAAGCGTTTCGCCGTTTGCGGAAGAAAGTCTGATGTAGAACAAGTAGCAGAAGCATACATGCTCAAGAGGGATCACCCGAAATTCAAAGGCAACTGAATTTCGGCAACCGGGGCATCGAAGTCGGAATGCCGCGAAACTCACCGAGTCAAAGCGTTTCGCCGTTTGCGGAAGAAGTCTGATGTAGAACAAGTAGCAGAAGCATACATGCTCAAGAGGGATCACCCGAAATTCAAAGGCAACTGAATTTCGGCAACGGGGCATCGAAGTCGGAATGCCGCGAAACTCACCGAGTCAAAGCGTTTCGCCGTTTGCGGAAGAAGTCTGATGTAGAACAAGTAGCAGAAGCATACATGCTCAAGAGGGATCACCCGAAATTCAAAGGCAACTGAATTTCGGCAACCGGGGCATCGAAGTCGGAATGCCGCGAAACTCACGAGTCAAAGCGTTTCGCCGTTTGCGGAAGAAGTCTGATGTAGAACAAGTAGCAGAAGCATACATGCTCAAGAGGGATCACCCGAATTCAAAGGCAACTGAATTTCGGCAACCGGGCATCGAAGTCGGAATGCCGCGAAACTCACCGAGTCAAAGCGTTTCGCCGTTTGCGGAAGAAGTCTGATGTAGAACAAGTAGCAGAAGCATACATGCTCAAGAGGGATCACCCGAAATTCAAAGGCAACTGAATTTCGGCAACGGGGCATCGAAGTCGGAATGCCGCGAAACTCACCGAGTCAAAGCGTTTCGCCGTTTGCGGAAGAAGTCTGATGTAGAACAAGTAGCAGAAGCATACATGCTCAAGAGGGATCACCCGAAATTCAAAGGCAACTGAATTTCGGCAACCGGGGCATCGAAGTCGGAATGCCGCGAAACTCACCGAGTCAAAGCGTTTCGCCGTGTTGCGGATGGAAGTCTGATGTAGAAAACAGTAGCAGATAGCATAATTGGTCAAAGAGGGAATCACCGTAAATTCAAAGCGCAAACTGAATGCGGCAAAGGGGAATCGAATTTCAGGCAATGCCGTGGTCGAAACTCACAGAGTCAAAGCGTAGTGCTGTTTTGCGGAATGAACTATGATGTGGAAATCAAGTTAGCAGAAGCAGAAAATGCTCAAGAGAGGATCAACCCGATTAATTCAAAGGACAACTGAATTTGGGAAAACCGGGGCATCGAAGTAAGAATGCGTGCGCGAAACTCATCGTGTCAAAGCGTTTCGCTGTTTTGCGTATGAAGTATACTGTGGAACAAGTAGCAGAAGCATACTATGGTCAAGAGGGATCACCCTGAATTCAAAGGCAACTGAATTTCGGCAACCGTGGGGGCATCGAAAGTCAGAATGCCGCGAAACTCACCGAGTCAAAGCGTTTCGCCGTTACGCGGATGACAGTTCGATGTGGAACAAGTAGAAGCAAGAGCTAATTGACCTCAAATGGGCTCACCCGAAATTCAAAGGCTATTGAATTTCGGCAACCGGGGAAACGAAGTCGGAATGCCGCGAAACTCACCGTAGTCAAAGCGTTTGCGCCGCTTGCAGGAGAAACTTGATGTGCAACATGTAGCAAGAAGCAAACATGCTCAAGAGGGATCAACCGTAATTTCAAAGGCAACTGAATTTCGGCACCGGGGAATCGAAAAGTAGGTATAAATGCCTCGAAACTAACTCAGTCAAAGCGGTTTCGCCGTTTGGGGGTGAGGGTGGATGAAGTCTGATGTGGAACAAGTAGCAGAAGCATAAATGCTCAAGAGGGATCAACCGAGATTCAAAGGCAACTGAGATTTCGGCAACAGGGGAATCGATGTCGGGGAATGCCGCGAAACTCTCGTAGTCGCAAAAGCGTTGCGCCGTTTGCGGAAGAACTATGGATGTGGAACATTAGATAAATATATTTTTCAGAAGCAAAACATGCTCAAGAGGGAATCACCCGAAATTCAAAGGCAACTGAATTTTCAACGGGGCAACGAAGTCGGGGCAATCGAAAAGAGCGGCAGTTGCGGTATGCCGCGAACTTCACGGAGTCTAAGCGTTGCGCCGTTTGCGGTTAGACTCTGATGTGGTTTCTATGTTGCAGAAGCATAAATGCTAAAAGAGGGTTCTCTCCGAAATTCAAGAGCTACGGAAGTTCGGCAACCGGGGCATCGAAGTCGGAATGCCGCGAAACTCACGAGTCAAAGCGTTTCGCCGTTTGCGGAAGAAGTTGATGTAGAACAAGTAGCAGAAGCATACATGCTCAAGAGGGATCACCCGAAATTCAAAGGCAACTGAATTTCGGCAACCGGGGCATCGAAGTCGGAATGCCGCGAAACTCACCGAGTCAAAGCGTTTCGCCGTTTGCGGAAGAAGTCTGATGTAGAACAAGTAGCAGAAGCATACATGCTCAAGAGGGATCACCCGAAATTCAAGGCAACTGAATTTCGGCAACGGGGCATCGAAGTCGGAATGCCGCGAAACTCACCGAGTCAAAGCGTTTCGCCGTTTGCGGAAGAAGTCTGATGTAGAACAAGTAGCAGAAGCATACATGCTCAAGAGGGATCACCCGAAATTCAAAGGCAACTGAATTTCGGCAACCGGGGCATCGAAGTCGGAATGCCGCGAAACTCACCGAGTCAAAGCGTTTCGCCGTTTGCGGAAAGAAGTCTGATGTAGAACAAGTAGCAGAAGCATACATGCTCAAGAGGGATCACCCGAAATTCAAAGGCAACTGAATTTCGGCAACCGGGGCATCGAAGTCGGAATGCCGCGAAACTCACGAGTCAAAGCGTTTCGCCGTTTGCGGAAGAAGTCTGATGTAGAACAAGTAGCAGAAGCATACATGCTCAAGAGGGATCACCCGAAATTCAAAGGCAACTGAATTTCGGCAACCGGGGCATCGAAGTCGGAATGCCGCGAAACTCACCGAGTCAAAGCGTTTCGCCGTTTGCGGAAGAAAGTCTGATGTAGAACAAGTAGCAGAAGCATACATGCTCAAGAGGATCACCCGAAATTCAAAGGCAACTGAATTTCGGCAACCGGGGCATCGAAGTCGGAATGCCGCGAAACTCACCGAGTCAAAGCGTTTCGCCGTTTGCGGAAGAAGTCTGATGTAGAACAAGTAGCAGAAGCATACATGCTCAAGAGGGATCACCCGAAATTCAAAGGCAACTGAATTTCGGCAACCGGGGCATCGAAGTCGGAATGCCGCGAAACTCACCGAGTCAAAGCGTTTCGCCGTTTGCGGAAGAAAGTCTGATGTAGAACAAGTAGCAGAAGCATACATGCTCAAGAGGGAATCACCCGAAATTCAAAGGCAACTGAATTTCGGCAACCGGGCATCGAAGTCGGAATGCGCGAAATCACCGAGTCAAAGCGTTTCGCCGTTTGCGGAAGAAGTCTGATGTAGAACAAGTAGCAGAAGCATACATGCTCAAGAGGGATCACCGAAATTCAAAGGCAACTGAATTTCGGCAACCGGGCATCGAAGTCGGAATGCCGCGAAACTCACCGAGTCAAAGCGTTTCGCCGTTTGCGGAAGAAGTCTGATGTAGAACAAGTAGCAGAAGCATACATGCTCAAGAGGGATCACCCGAAATTCAAAGGCAACTGAATTTCGGCAACCGGGGCATCGAAGTCGGAATGCCGCGAACTCACCAGAGTCAAAGCGTTTCGCCGTTTGCGGAAGAAAGTGATGTAGAACAAGTAGCAGAAGCATACATGCTCAAGAGGATCACCCGAAATTCAAAGGCAACTGAATTCGGCAACGGGGCATCGAAGTCGGAATGCCGCGAAACTCACCGAGTCAAAGCGTTTCGCGTTTGCGGAAGAAGTCTGATGTAGAACAAGTAGCAGAAGCATACATGCTCAAGAGGGATCACCCGAAATTCAAAGGCAACTGATTTCGGCAACCGGGGCATCGAAGTCGGAATGCGCGAAACTCACCGAGTCAAAGCGTTTCGCCGTTTGCGGAAGAAGTGTCTGATGTAGAACAAGTAGCAGAAGCATACATGCTCAAGAGGGATCACCCGAAATTCAAAGGCAACTGAATTTCGGCAACCGGGGCATCGAAGTCGGAATGCCGCGAAACTCACCGAGTCAAAGCGTTTCGCGTTTGCGGAAGAAGTATGATGTAGAGCAAGTAGCGGAAGCATACATGCTCAAGAGGGATCACCCGAAATTGAAAGGCAACTGAATTTCGGCAACCGGGGTATCGAAGTCGGAATGCCGCGAAACTCACCGAGGCAAAGCGTTTCGCCGTTTCCGGAAGAAGTCTGATGTAGAACAAGTAGCCGAAGCATACATGTTCAAGAGGGATCACCCGAATTTGAGAGGCAACTGAATTTCGGCAACCGGGGCATCGAAGTCGGAATGCCGCGAAACTCACCGAGTCAAAGGGTTTCGCCGTTTGCGGAAGAAGTCTGATGTAGAACAAGTACCCGAAGCATTCATGCTCAAGAGGGATCACCCGAAATTCAAAGGCAACTGAATTTCGGCAACCGGGGCATCGAAGTAGAAATTCCGAGAAACTCACCGATTCAAAGCGTTTCGCCGTTTGCGGAAGAGGGCTGATGTAGAACAAGTAGCCGAAGCATACATGCTCAAGAGGGATCACCGGAAAGTCAAAGGCAACTGAATTTCGGCAACCGGGGCATCGAAGTCGGAATGCCGCGAAACTCAACGAGTCAAAGCGTTTCCCGTTTGCAGAGAAGTCTGATTGTACAACAAAGTAGCAGAAGCACACA
>JAQIZT010001052.1:0-11116 GCA_029228515.1 Populus alba x Populus x berolinensis | reverse complement strand
AGACACAGCAGGCAGTGTTGGAATCGGCAGCGCCGACGAAATCGGAGAAGTCGGCAGAATCGGCAGCCGGTGCTGGCGATGAGTCCGGACGATTTATAGTCCCAGGCTTGACGGAAACGACTGGGGGCCTAGACACACACTGGGGCAGTGGCAGCTATGCCAACAGTGGGAAAAATCGGCAGCGCAGATTTTTTGACGAACATGGGCTGGACGCTGGGCTGTCCAGGCCAGGCAGGAAAAATCGTCAAGGGGATGCGCTGACGAAGCAGGGGCTGTTCAGACACAGCAGGCAGTGCTGGAATCGGCAGCGCCGACGAAATCGGCAGAATCGGCAGCCGGTGCTGGCGATGAGTCTGGACTGTTTATAGTCCTAGGCGTGACGAAAAAGACTGGGGGCCTAGGCAGGGGCAGCGATGCCAACAGTGGGAAAAATCGGCAGCGCGGAGATCCGCAGCTGGAGGCCCGTCGGGGAAAATCGGCAGCGCAGATTTGTTGACGAACACGGGCTGGACGCTGGGCTGTCTAGGCCAGGCAGGAAAATTCGTCAAGGGGACGCGCTGACGAAACAGGGGCTGTTCAGACACAGCAGGCAGTGTTGGAATCGGCAGCGCCGACGAAATCGGAGAAGTCGGCAGAATCGGCAGCCGGTGCTGGCGATGAGTCCGGACGATTTATAGTCCCAGGCTTGACGGAAACGACTGGGGGCCTAGACACACACTGGGGCAGTGGCAGCTATGCCAACAGTGGGAAAAATCGGCAGCGCAGATTTTTTGACGAACATGGGCTGGACGCTGGGCTGTCCAGGCCAGGCAGGAAAAATCGTCAAGGGGATGCGCTGACGAAGCAGGGGCTGTTCAGACACAGCAGGCAGTGCTGGAATCGGCAGCGCCGACGAAATCGGCAGAATCGGCAGCCGGTGCTGGCGATGAGTCTGGACTGTTTATAGTCCTAGGCGTGACGAAAAAGACTGGGGGCCTAGGCAGGGGCAGCGATGCCAACAGTGGGAAAAATCGGCAGCGCGGAGATCCGCAGCTGGAGGCCCGTCGGGGAAAATCGGCAGCGCAGATTTGTTGACGAACACGGGCTGGACGCTGGGCTGTCTAGGCCAGGCAGGAAAATTCGTCAAGGGGACGCGCTGACGAAACAGGGGCTGTTCAGACACAGCAGGCAGTGTTGGAATCGGCAGCGCCGACGAAATCGGAGAAGTCGGCAGAATCGGCAGCCGGTGCTGGCGATGAGTCCGGACGATTTATAGTCCCAGGCTTGACGGAAACGACTGGGGGCCTAGACACACACTGGGGCAGTGGCAGCTATGCCAACAGTGGGAAAAATCGGCAGCGCAGATTTTTTGACGAACATGGGCTGGACGCTGGGCTGTCCAGGCCAGGCAGGAAAAATCGTCAAGGGGATGCGCTGACGAAGCAGGGGCTGTTCAGACACAGCGGGCAGTGTTGGAATCGGCAGCGCCGACGAAATTGGAGAAGTCGGCAGAATCGGCAGCCGGTGCTGGCGATGAGTCTGGACTGTTTATAGTCCTAGGCGTGACGAAAAAGACTGGGGGCCTAGGCAGGGGCAGCGATGCCAACAGTGGGAAAAATCGGCAGCGCGGAGATCCGCAGCTGGAGGCCCGTCGGGGAAAATCGGCAGCGCAGATTTGTTGACGAACACGGGCTGGACGCTGGGCTGTCTAGGCCAGGCAGGAAAATTCGTCAAGGGGACGCGCTGACGAAACAGGGGCTGTTCAGACACAGCAGGCAGTGTTGGAATCGGCAGCGCGGACGAACGAGGGGCTGTTCAGACAAATCGGCAACGTCGGAAAAATCGGCAGCGCGGATTTGTGCAGCTGGAGGCCCTATCAGCTGGCTGCCCGCAACGAGTCATTCAATTCTCTGCCCTATCAACATAACTCCCGATGTGTTGTTCGCTATCTTGGAAGAAGAGATCTCTTCCTCCCCGCGTCGGCCGGGTGCGATTACCCGGCGGCGTCGTTCAAATCACTGCCCTATCGGCCACAACTGCTGATGGGGGGGATTAGAGGCCGGCCATGGTGGTGAGGGGAGGCCAAGACCGTGAAAGCAAGAGTTTTCCCGGGGCTCCTCCGGTGGCCGCGGCATGCGCGCTGCCGGTTTTCCCGCATCCCGCCAAGAAAACGTCATGCTTTCCACGTGAAATCAATCCAGTAAAATCAGCCATATTTTTGTGAGGCTGCCAGCCGAATTTGGGGTCATTCCGGGCCGGTTCCTATTTTTGCGTATTTCCTTGATTTTTAATGGTAGGAAAATAAAAAAAAATACTTCCCGACCTCGAAAAAATCTGGGAAAATTTATAAAGGTGGATTGGATTTTTGCCAACCTATGTGCAAAATTTCAGCTCAAAATACCAAGAAATGAATTTTTTAGAGGGGGGGTGACAGCTGGGACCTAGTAGTGTCTGCCCCTGCCAGAGCTGCAATAACACTTATAGCTCTTTAGGGGGTGCCCCCCGACTGGCCATGGGGCGCGCTGGCTGGCGCCCATAGGCCTGCCGCGGGGGATTTGCGAGCTGCTGCTACACACGTGGGGGGCCTCACGGCCCGAAGTAACGCCGCCATCGATGACCCGTTTTCCGGCCGGCGACGACCCGATTCCGACCACCGCCCTATAAAAATCACACGCGCGCGCGCCCGCCCGCGCCCGCGCCCGCGTCTGCGCTTGGCGCTGGGGCGCTGGGGCCTGAGGGCCTGGGGCCCTTGGGGGCCCTTGGGCTCTTGGGCGATTGGGCGCGCGCGCGCGCGCGGCAATGATTTCCATGCCGCGCTGCGCAACGGGGGCTGACGCGGGGACAGCCCCTGCTGGCTGGCTATCTTACCCGCGGGGGGGCTGCCTTCGGGCCTTGCCCCCCTGCGCTCTTGCCTGCCCCCCGCGCGGGAGAGGCTACGCACACTCTGCGGCAGCGATGCCAGCAGTGGGAAAAATCGGCAGCGCGGACAGCCCCCGCTGGCTTGCTGTCGTGCCCGCGGGGGGCTGCCTTCGGGCCCGGGGCAGCGGCAGCGATGCCAGCAGTGGGAAAAATCGGCAGCGCGGACAGCCCCCGCTGGCTTGCTGTCGTGCCCGCGGGGGGGCTGCCTTCGGGCCCGGGGCAGCGGCAGCGATGCCAGCAGTGGGAAAAATCGGCAGCGCGGACAGCCCCCGCTGGCTTGCTGTCGTGCCCGCGGGGGGGCTGCCTTCGGGCCCGGGGCAGCGGCAGCGATGCCAGCAGTGGGAAAAATCGGCAGCGCGGACAGCCCCCGCTGGCTTGCTGTCGTGCCCGCGGGGGGGCTGCCTTCGGGCCCGGGGCAGCGGCAGCGATGCCAGCAGTGGGAAAAATCGGCAGCGCGGACAGCCCCCGCTGGCTTGCTGTCGTGCCCGCGGGGGGCTGCCTTCGGGCCCGGGGCAGCGGCAGCGATGCCAGCAGTGGGAAAAAAAATCTAGGTCACTATAGCGCGGACAGCCCCCGCTGGCTTGCTGTCGTGCCCGCTTGGGCCCCCCCCCCCCCACCCCCCCCCCGCCTCGCCTACTGTCCCGCCGGGCTGCCGGAGCGATTTGCCAGCACGTGGGAAATACATATCGGCAGCAGCTGGAGGACAAGCCCCCCGCTGGCTTGCTGTCGTGCACCGCGGGTGGGGTGCCTTCGGGCCCGGTTCACTCCCCCCCCCCCCCCCCCCCCCCCCCCCCCCCCCCCCCCCTTCCAGCCCCGATGCCGAGCTGTGGGAAAACATCGCTGCGCGGCATGCGCGGGACAAAGACCCCGCTGGCTTGCTGTCGTGCCCGCTGGGGCGGGGCCTGCCTTCGGGCCCCGGGGCAGCCGGTCAGCGCGGATGCCAGAAGCCAGTGGGAAAATCTCGGCTGCGCGGACAGCCCCCGCTGGCTTGCGGTCTTGGCCCACGCGAAGGGCGGCGGCCTTCGGGCCACGGAGGCCCATGCGATCTTGCCGTGCCCCCTCCCGGCAGCGGGTGTGGCTAGGCGTCTGCTAGGGGCCAGGGCCCGAAGACGCTGGCCTGCGCCATGCAGGCGCTGTCGGTTTTCTCGCATTCCCGCCAATGACACACGTCGTGCTTTCCTACAATCCCAAAACCCATCCAGTAAAATTCCAGCCATACTTTTTGTGTGGCTTGCCAGCCGAATTTGGTAGACGTCCATTCCGGGCCGGTTCCTATTTTTGCTTTTATTTACTTGAGTTTTTTTGGGTGGAACAATATAAAAAAATACTTGACGACCGAATGCTCCCTAGGTATATATCATTCGCGGATCCATTTATATAAAGAGTGGGATTGGATTTTTGCCAACATGTGTGCAAAAATTTCAGCTCATTTCCCCAAGAAATGAATTTTTTTGAGGGGGAGGTGACAAGCTGGGACATAGTAGTGTCTACCCCTGCTCTGAGAGCTGCAATAACACGTATAGCTCTTTTGGGGGGTGGGGTGCCCCCTGGCTGGCCATTGGGGCGAGCTGGCTGGAGCCCATAGGCCTGCCGAGGGGGATTTGTCGGGCTGTCTGCTATGCTCGGACTAACGTGGGGGGCCTAATGGCACGAAGTTATACGCCGCACACCATCAGATGACCCGTTTTCCGGCCGGCGACGACCCCGATTTCCGGCCACCGTCCCTTGTGACCCGATCCAAGCCGTTGGCGTTGGAGGCGCGTTGGGGCTACTTGATCAGCGGCTAACGCGTGGGCGCGCACGCACTCTGATTTGCCAGCGCTCGTGCCAACCAATAGCGCAGTGCCACCAAGCGTCTCCATCGGCTTGGCGCGACGTCCCGATTCGGCCCCGTCCCTGTATTGACCCGCTCCAAGCGGGAACTTAGGTGCGCACGTTGGAGGCGTGCTTTTCCGCCGGGCTGCGGAGCTGAGGCGCGCACGCCACTTCTGATTTGCTAGCGCTCCGTTGCCAACCAATAGGCAGGCCCCAAAGCGCCCAACGGCTTGGCGCGACGTCTCGATTCCGGCCCACCTGCCCTGTGACCCGCTCCAAGCCGTTGGGCGCGTTGTGGCTGCTGTATCCGCAGCTGCGGGCGCGCACGCACTCTGATTTGCCAGCGCTCGTGCCAACCAATAGGCAGCCCCAACGCGCCCAACGGCTTGGCGCGACGTCACGATTCCGGCCACCGTCCCTGTGACCCGCTCCAAGCCGTTGGGCGCGTTGGGGCTGCTTATCCGCGGCTGCGGGCGCGCACGCACTCTGATTTGCCAGCGCTCGTGCCAACCAATAGGCAGCCCCAACGCGCCCAACGGCTTGGCGCGACGTCACGATTCCGGCCACCGTCCTGTGACCCGCTCCAAGCCGTTGGACGCCGGGGCTGCTTATCACGGCTGCGGGCGCACCCGCACATTTGATTTGCCAGCGCTCGTGCCATCCAAGTAGGGTCAAGCCCATCATTGCTGTCAGCCAACGGCTAACTTGGCGCGACGTCACGATTACCGGCCACCGTCCCATGTGACCCGCTCCAAGCCCGTTGGCTGCGCGTTAGGGGCTGCTTTTCCGCAGGGTCTGCTTGGGCGCGAACGCACTCTGATTTGCCAAGCGCTCGTGCCCAACCAAAGTAGGCAGCGCCCAACGCGCCCAACAGGCTTGGACGCGACGTCACGATTCCGAGCACCGTACCCTTGTGACCCGCTCCCAAGTCCCGCTTAGGGCGCGTCGATTGGGGCTGCTTATCCGCAGGCGATCTGCGACATGTCGCGCTAGCACTTTGATTTGCCACGCGCTCGTGGCGCATACATATTAGGCAGCCCATCTTGCGCCCAACGGCTTGGCGCGACGTCACGATTCAGGCCACCGTTCCCGGGACCATCTCATAAAGCCGTTGGGCGCGTTTTGGGGATGCTTTTCCGCGGCCCGTGGGCGTGGGGCCTTAACAAGCCGCGCTCGTTCCAATGTGTTGCTGGCAGCTGACGCGCGCCTTTTCAGTCTTGCCGCAGACGTCCCCGTGTGGCGCGTGGACGGAAAATCCCTGCCCGTAACCCGCTCCAAGCCGTTTGGGCGCGTGGGGGCTGCTTTTCCGCAAGGTCTCGGGCGTGGGGCCTTGAACAGGATTCCCCTCGTGCCAAGGTTGCTGGCAGCACACAACTGTGTCGCCCATCGGCTCTTGGCGCGTTCGTAACGGCGTCGTCATGATTTCCTGGCCACCCGGCGTGCGGTGACCCGCTCAAAGCCGTGGGAAGAGAGTGGGCGGGGCTGATTGTTTGAGACTATAGAGTGGTATGCCGGGTATGTGTGGGCCTTAACAGGTATGCCCTCGTGCCAAGGTGCTGGCAATAGCCCCAACGCGCCCCCAACGGCTTGGCTCGGACGTAACGGCAGACGGTTGGCTCTGCCTGTGCTTATGCAATCTGGAGGCATGACTCTGGCTAGGACGTCTTGGAAGCTGGTGCGGAACCGCTGAGATTGGGGATTGCGAGCCGAGAGCTGTTACCGCGTGGGCGTGCCGGAACTTAAGTTGATGCGCTCGTGCTAAGGTGCTGGCTCTCCTCGCCATCCCCAAGATCCTGCGCGATGTGCCCGATGACCGATCCTTGGGACATGGACCTCCGTCTTTCCGGAGCTGAGGCAGTTGTGGGCATACCCCCCGAATGTTTTGGTCCCTCTATGATGTTTGCTCCCCCCCCGCGGCCTTTCCCTTCGAGAATTGGCCGCGTCCCCCGCGGTTGTGTTGCGGTTTGTTCCCTTTCGAGATCCCATCGCGCGATCCCCCGCGGCTTGTTTGCTTGTGTCCCTTCGAGTTCCTTCGCAGTTCCCCCTTGCGGCGTAAACATGTTGGTTGTCCCTTTCGAGATCCTTTCGCGTCCAGCCAGGTGCAGGGCAACGATCTCTCTCGCGGGATTGTGTCAATTTGCCCTCGTGGCAAGTGGTCTCAGTCGCTCGTCGGGATTGTTGTAGCGTGGTACGCAGAGTCGCAAAAGAGCTTTCATGAGCATGCGGTTGGTTTTATTTGGGGCTGTTCCGTGTCGGCAGGGCTCCGGTGCTTAACGTGCAACGAACTGTCGGATGCTGCCCCACATCACTCTCAAGCCCCAGGCCTTGGGTGCCTTGCGGCGTGGCGGGTGTTCATGCTCGTGCTAAGATTCGTACCCACATTCGTGGGAATTTGAATGTGATGCTGATCCCTCCTCCGCCGCGCGCCTCCTCGGAGGGGCCGCGGCCGGAAGCTGAACATCAGAGCAGCGGCGCGAAGCCCGTGTTCCAGTCTGAGCGGTATCTCCGCCGGAATCTGGCCCTCAAGAAAGCGCCTCGCGATTGCGACTCCCGTATAATTCTGCTCCGTGCTTTCGGATGACGGAACGCTGAAGGATGCCGGCTGCGGGGGCCTCCGCCCCTGGACGCAGACCGTTCTTCCGTAGTTCTCGAGTCAGCTGACACAATTATCTGCCTAGACCGTTTGGGCATCCGAAGTCGCGTATCTGAGTAGCCTCGATTGTAGGCGAACGACTTCACTCGCCCGGTCTCGGCCCTCGTTCTCATCCGGCGTCGGGGTTCAGTGCGGGTCTCGTAGTGTCGCCAAGGAATGATACCTGGTTGATCCGGCCAGATATAGTCATATGCTTGTCTACTAAGATTTTGCCTATGCATGTTTAAGTCATGAACTAATTAAGACTGTGATTCTCGCGAAGTGGACTCATTCTAAAATCAGTCCATTATAGTTTGTTTGATGGTATTTGCTTCTCGGATTAACCGTAGTAATTCTAGAGCTAATACGTGCTACAAACCCCGTTTCTGGACAGGGACGCCGATTTATTAGTTAATAAGGTCGAAGCAGGGCTACTGCCCGTATTGGCTATGATGATTCATGATAAGTCGTACGTTCGCTCGGGATTCGCTCGGCCCATCGTGCTGGCGACGCATCATTCCAAATTTTCTGCCCTATCTTCTTTCTATGGTAGGATTAGAGGGCCTACCACATGGTATTGGGTGACGGGGTGACGGAGTAATTAGGGTTCGACTTCCGGGAGAAGAGAGGGAGCTAAGCGAGTAAAGGCTACCACATCCAAGGTATAGGCAGCACCCATTCAGGGTCGCGCATAGAATTACCCAATCGCTGACAAGGGACTGGTAGCAGTGACAATAATGATAACATTACCGGAGACACTTTCGAGTTAAGGTTATTGGGAATATGAGTACAATCTTAGTCCTCTTAGACGAGGAATTCCTTTGATGAGGGCAAGTCTTGGGTGCCAGCAGACGCGGTAATTCCAGCTCCCAAATAGCGTATTTATTTTAAGTTGTCTACTGAAGTTTTAAATGAAGCTAGTAGTTGGGAACTTGGGGTGGGGATCTGGTCGCGTCCGCCTCAGAAGCTTATGTGATATGACAGCCCCGTCGCCTCCGTCCCTTATATACCGGCGCGATGCGCTTCTGGCCTTATATAGGCCCGGGTCGTGTGCTCTCCGGTGCTGTTACTTTGAAGAAATTAGTACGTGATCTCAAAGCAAGCCTACCGATCCTCCTGAGATACATTAGCATGGGGTTCGATAACTTCATAGGATTTCGATCCTTTTGTGTTGTCCTTCCAGGGAATCGGAGGTATTAATGATTAACAGGGCACAGTCGAGGGTAGGCATCTCGGTATTTCATAGTCTAGAGGTCGAAATTCTTGGGATTTATGAATGACGAAACAAACTGCGGGGAATGCATTTGCCATGGTTGTTTTTCATTAATCGCAAGAAGCGTACATCGTTGGAAATTTCGGGCTCGATATTGACGTATCTTTAGATTAGATACCGTCGCTGAGTCTCATCCAACTAAAGGCGATTGCCGACACCAGGGATTTTGGCGGATGTTGATTCTAGGACTTCCGCCAGCACCTTATGGAGAAATATAAAGTTTATTGGGTTTCTGGGGGGCAGTATGGTTCGCCTAACGGCTGTAAACTTAAAGGAATATGACGGCGTCACAAAATGGGCACCACCAGGAAGTGGATGCCTGCGGCTAAATTTGGATTCCTCTATCTCGCGGAAACTGTACCATGGTACCAGACTATAGTATGGATTGTACAGACGGTTTCGAGAGCTCTTTCTTTGATTCTATTTGGGTGGATGGTGCATGGCCGATTCTTTGTTCGGTGGAGCGATTTGTCTGGGGTTAATTACTCGGTTTTTAACGATCGATGACCTCAGCCTGCTAAATAGCTATGCGGAGTGTGTCCTTCCGCGGCTGCTCTTTTCTTAGAGGGTACTATGGCCTTCCAGGCCAAGGAAGTTTAGAGGCTAGATACAGAATGTGTGGAGTCATGTGGATGCCCTTAGATGTTCTGTTAAAGGATTAATAAGCCTGCACGCGCGCTACGAATGATGTATCTCAACATGGAAAGTCTACATATGCCATGTGGCCGACAGGTCCGAAAGGTAATCTTTGAAATTTCATCGTGATGGGGGATAGTATCATTGAAATTGTTGGTCTTCAACGATGGAATTCCTAGTCAAACCCAGAATGCGCGAAGTCTTCAGACTCGCGTTGGACTTTCGTCCATGAACTTTGTACACACCGCCCGTAGCTCCTACCGATTGTTGTTATGGTCGAGTGCTTGAAGTGTCCCTTAGGATCCAATTCCGGGCGACATCGTGGGCGGTTCGACGCCGGCGACGTCGCCGAGGTAAGTCCACCTCTGAAACTTTTCATTTAGAGGAAGGAGATAAGTCGTAACCTAGGTTTCCGTAGGTGAACCTGCGTAAGGATCATTTGTCGAAACCTGCACTAAGCAGAAACGACCCGCGAACCCGCATGGCATGACACATGTCTGTTGGGCTCGGGGGGCACAGACCTCTCGTAGGTACCTCGGGGCCACTAGTTCGAGCACGTCGGGTAAGGTTCGGAGAGGGACGCAATGCTGGGCACGCGGGAAGGACTGGCGGTCCTGCGCCCTGCGCGGCTCGAACCAACTACGAACCCCCCTGGTCGCGAGTGAGAAGAAGAAGCGCCAATCGGAAAAATTGAATGAGTACTAGGAAGAGGGCGCCCCCGTAGCATAGGCGTCTGGGGTGCGCGCGCCATTCTTCTGGTTGATAAGCTAAACGAATCTCGGCATCGGACTTTCTCGGCTCTCGCTATCGATGAAGAAACGTATGCGGAGAAAGGCGATACTATGGTGTGAATTGCAAGAATACCGTGATAACATGTCAGTGTCTGTTGTACGCAAGTTGCGCCCGAGGCACTCACTGGAGATCCCCCGAGGGCACGTCTGCCTGGTGGTGTCACGCATCGTCAGCCCCCTGACTCCCCTCGGCTCGCGAGGGCGGGGGCGGATACTGGTCTCCCGCGCGCTCCCGCTCGCGGTTGGCCCAAAATCGAGTCCTCGGCGACGGTCGCCACGACGAGCGGTGGTTGAGAGACCCTCGGACACGGTCGTGCGCGCGCCTGTCGCCCCCGGGATCTCCTGGACCCTCGGGCATCGAAATTCTAGGATGCTCTCGTTGCGACCCCAGGTCAGGCGGGACTACCCGCTGAGTTTAAGCATATCAATAAGCGGAGGAAAAGAAACTTACAAGGATTCCCCTAGTAACGGCGAGCGAACCGGGAAATGCCCAGCTTGAGAATCTGGCGCCTGCGGCGTCCGAATTGTAGTCTGGAGAAGCGTCCTCAGCGGCGGACCAGGCCCAAGTCCCCTGGAAAGGGGCGCCGGAGAGGGTGAGAGCCCCGTCGTGGCTGGACCCTGCCGCACCACGAGGCGCTGTCTGCGAGTCGGGTTGTTTGGGAATGCAGCCCCAATCGGGCGGTAAATTCCGTCCAAGGCTAAATACGGGCGAGAGACCGATAGCAAACAAGTACCGCGAGGGAAAGATGAAAAGGACTTTGAAAAGAGAGTCAAAGAGTGCTTGAAATTGTCGGGAGGGAAGTGGATGGGGGCCGGCGATGCGCCCCGGTCGGATGTGGAACGGTTACGGCCGGTCCGCCGATCGGCTCGGGGCGTGGACCGATGCGGATCGCGGTGGCGGCCAAAGCCCGGGCCTTTGAAACGCCCGTGGAGACGCCGTCGTCGCGATCGTGGACTGCAGCGCGCGCCGTCACGGCGTGCCCCGGCACATGCGCGCTCCGGCATCGGCCTGTGGGCTCCCCATTCGTCCCGTCTTGAAACACGGACCAAGGAGTCTGACATGTTGTGCGA
>JAQIZT010001051.1:10000-11125 GCA_029228515.1 Populus alba x Populus x berolinensis | reverse complement strand
AAAGGTGGATTGGATTTTTGCCAACCTATGTGCAAAATTTCAGCTCAAAATACCAAGAAATGAATTTTTTAGAGGGGGGGTGACAGCTGGGACCTAGTAGTGTCTACCCCTGCCAGAGCTGCAATAACACTTATAGCTCTTTAGGGGGGTGGCCATGGGGCGCGCTGGCTGGCGCCCATAGGCCTGCCGCGGGGGCTGCTGCTACGCTCGGACTAACGTGGGGGGCCTCACGGCCCGAAGTAACGCCGCCATCGATGACCCGTTTTCCGGCCGGCGACGACCCGATTCCGACCACCGCCCTATAAAAATCACACGCGCGCGCGCGCGCGCGCGCCCGCCGCGCCCGCGCTGGGCGCTGGGGCGCTGGGGCCTGGGGCGCTGGGGCCTGGGGGCCTGGGGCCTGAGGGCCTGGGGCCCTTGGGGGCCCTTGGGCTCTTGGGCGATTGGGCGCGCGCGCGCGCGGCAGTGGTTCCCCTGCCGCGCTGCGCAACGGGGGCTGACGCGGGGACAGCCCCTGCTGGCTTGCTATCTTACCCGCGGGGGGGCTGCCTTCGGGCCCTGGCCCCCTGCGCTCTTGCCTGCCCCCGCGCGGGAGAGGCTAGGCACACGCTGGGGGCAGCGGCAGCGATAACAACAGTGGGAAAAATCGGCAGCGCGGTAAATGCCGCTGGAGGCCCGTCGCGGAAAATCGGCAGCGCAGATTGGTTGACGAACACGGGCTGGACGCTGGGCTGGCCAGGCCTGGCAGGAAAATTCGTCTAGGGGGTAGGCTCACGGCAACGGGGGCTGACGCGGGGACAGCCCCTGCTGGCTTGCTATCGTGCCCGCGGGGGGGCTGCCTTCGGGCCCGGGGCAGCGGCAGCGATGCCAGCAGTGGGAAAAATCGGCAGCGCGGACAGCCCCCGCTGGCTTGCTGTCGTGCCCGCGGGGGGGCTGCCTTCGGGCCCGGGGCAGCGGCAGCGATGCCAGCAGTGGGAAAAATCGGCAGCGCGGACAGCCCCTGCTGGCTTGCTGTCTTGCCCGCGGGGGGGCTGCCTTCGGGCCCGGGGCAGCGGCAGCGATGCCAGCAGTGGGAAAAATCGGCAGCGCGGACAGCCCCTGCTGGCTTGCTGTCTTGCCCGCGGG
>JAQIZT010001050.1:0-5000 GCA_029228515.1 Populus alba x Populus x berolinensis | reverse complement strand
GCTGCCAGCACCTTGGCACGAGGGGAATCCTGTTAAGGCCCCACTGCCCGTGACCGCGGATAAGCAGCCCCCAACGCGCCCAACTAGGCTTGGGGAGCGTGACGGGAAGGGGATTCCGTCCCCCGCCACCGACACCTTAGGGACGTCGCGGCAAGCTGAGAGGCGCGCCGTCGGCTGCCAGACACCTTGGAACGAGCGCGGCTTGTTTAAGTGCCCCACGCCCACAGCCGCGGATAAGCAGCCCCAACGCGCAAACCCAAACGGCGGCCTTGGAGCGAGGTCCCGGGGGACAACGGTGGCCGGAATCGTGACGTTCCGCCAAGCCGTTGGGCGCGTTGGGGCCGCCTATTGGTAGGCACGAGCGCTGGCGAAATCAGAGTGCGTGCGCGCCAACCGCAGCCGCGGATAAGCAAGCCCCGAACCGCGCCCAACGGCTTGGAGCGGGTCACAGGGACGGTGGCCGGAATCGGGTCGTCGCCAGGCCGGAAAACGGGTCATCGATTGGCGGCGTTACTTCGGGCCATGAGGCCCCCCCACGTTAGTCCGAGTATAGCACACAGCCCACAAATCCCCCGCGGCAGCCGTATGGGCGCCAGCCAACGCGCCCCATGGCCAGCCGGGGGCACCGCCCCTAAAGATCCTATATGTGGTATTGCAGCTCTGGCAGGGGTTAGACACTACTAGGTCCCAGCTGTCACCCCCCCTCTAAAAAATTCATTTCTTGGTATTTTGAGCTGAAATTTTTGCACATAGGCTGGCAAAAATCCAATACCAACTTTATAAATTTTCCCAGATTTCTTCGAGGTCTGGAATGTATTTTATTTTATTTTCCTACCATTAAAAATCAAGGAGATACGCAAAAAATTAGGAACCAGCCCGGAAATGGACCCAAATTTGGCTGGCAGTCCTCACAAAAATATGGCTGATTTTACTGGATTGGTTTCATGTGGAACGCAAACGACGTTTTCTTGGCGGGATGCGAGAAAACCGGCAGCGCGCATAAATGCGCGGCCAGCGACGTCGGGCTGGCCCCAGCAGCGCCTAGCCTCTCCCGCGCGGGGGGCAGGCAAGAGCGCAGCTGCCCAGGGCCCGAAGGCAAAGCCCCACCCGCGGGCGAAGATAGCAAGCCAGCAGGGGCTGTCCGGCGCTGCCGATATTCCCACAGCTGCAATCGCTGCGGCTGGAGCCACGGCCCGAAGGCAGCCCCCCGCGGCAAATAGCAATGCCTGCAGGGCTGTCCCGCTGGCCGATAATTCCCCCGCTGGCAGCGCTGGCCGCTAGCCCCGGGCCCGAAGGCCAGCCCCCCCGCCGGCCAAGAAACAAGCCAGCAGGGCTGTCCGCAGCTGCCGATATTTCCCACCCTGGCATCGCTGCCGCTGCCACTGGGCCCGACAGGCAGCCCCCAGCGCGGCAAGATAGCCAAGACCACAGCAGGGGCTGTCCGCGCTGGGGGCCGATATTTTCCCACCGCTGGCAATCGCTGCCAGGTTGCTAGCCCGGGCCCGAAGGGCAGCCACCACCCCGCGTGGCAAGATAGCCAAGCCAGCAGGGGCTGTGTCCGGCGCTGCCGATATTTCCCACCGCGCGGCATCAGGCTGGCGCCTGCTGCACCGGCCCGAAGGCAGCCCCCCGCGGGCAAGATAGCAAAAGCCAGCAGGGGCTGTTGTCCGCGCCGGATGGCCGATATTTCCCACCAGCTGGCAATCGCTGGCCGCTGCCACGGGCCCGAAGGCATGCCCTCCCTCCGCGGGGGCAAGGATAGCAAGCCAGTCAGTGGCTGTCCGCGCTGCCGATATTTCCCACCCGCTGGCATCGCTGCCGCTGGCCACGGGCCCGGAAGGCAAAAAGCCTCCCCACCCGCGGGAAAGATAGACAAGACCAGCAGGGGCTGGTCCGCGCTGGCCGATATTTCCCACACGCTGGCATCGCTGCCAGCGGGCCCGCCGGGCCCGAGAGGCAGCCCCCCGCGGTGCAAGATAAGGCAACGCCAGCAGGGGCTCTGTCCGCCCGCTTGCCGATATTGTCCCACCGCTTTGGGCAAAATCGCTGCCTGCTTGCCCCGGGCCCGAAGGCAGCCCCCCCGCGGGCAAAGATAGCAAGCCAGCAGGGGCTGTACCGCAGCTTGCCGATATTTCCCAACCGCTGGCAATCGCTGCCTCGCTGCCAACGGGCCCGAAGGCAGCCCCCCCACGCGGGCAATATTAGCAAGCCAGCAGGGGCTGTCCGCTCTGCCGATATTTCCCACCCGCATTTGGTGGGGGGCCCCATCGCTGCCGCTTGCCTCCGGGCCCAGAAGGCAAGCCCCCCCCGGCGGGCAAGATAGCAAGCCAGCAGGGGGCTGTCCGCTGCGTCGGCCGATAATTTCCCACCGCTGTGGCATCGCTGCCCGCTGCCCCGGGCCCAGAAGGCAGCCCCCCCGCTGGGCAAGATAATGCTAAGCCAGCAGGGGCTGCTGTCCGCGCTGCCGATATTATCCCAACCGCTGTCATCGCTGCCGCTGCCAGGGCCCGGGCCCGAAGGCAGCCCCCCGCGGGCAAGATAGCAAGCCAGCAGGCGGCTGTTCCCGCGCTGCCGATATTTACCACTTACCGCTGGCATCGCAGTGCCGCTGCCGGGGCCCGAAGGCAGCCCCCCCGCGGGCAAGATAGCAAGCCAGCAGGGGCTGTCCGCAGCTGGCGCCGATATTTTCCACGCAGGCATCGCTATTGCCGCTGCCCCGGGGCCCGAAGGCAGCCCCCCCGCGGGCAAGATAGCAAAGCAAGCCGGGGGCTGTCCGCTGCTGCCGATATTTCCCACCGCTGGCATCGCTGCCGCTGCCCGGGGCCCGACGGCAAGGCCCCCCCGCTGCAAGATCATGCATAGCAGAGCCAGGCCAAATGCCAGGGGCTGTCACCGCGACAGCCCCCGTCTGCCGCCGTGAGCCTGACCCCCTAGACGAATTTTCCTGCCAGGCTCTGGCCAGCCCAGCGTGCCAGCCCGTGGTTTTCGATCAACAAATCTGCGCTGCCGAAAATTTGTTTCCGCGACGGGCCGCTCCAGCGGCATTTACCGCCGCTGCCAAGATTTTTCCCACTGTTGTTATCGCATGCCGCTGCCCCAAGCGTTGTGCCGTAGCCGCACCCGCGCGGGGGGCAAGGCAAGAGCCGCAGGGGCCAGGGCCCGAAGGCAGCCCGCCCCGCGGGTAAGATCGCAAGGCAGCAGGGGCTGATCCCCGCGTCAGCCCCCGTTGCGCAGCGCGGCAGGGGAACCACTGGCCGCGCGCGAGCGCGCGCCAATCGCCCAAGAGCCCAAGGGCCCCCCAAGGGCCCCAGGCCTAAAATGCAGGCCCCCCCAAAGGGGGGCCCCCAGGCCCCAGCGCCCCAGGCCCCAGCGCCCCAGCGCCCCAGCGCCCAGCGCGGCGCGCGGGCGGAGCGCGCACGCGCGCTTGCGCCAGCCATGGGTGATTTTTAATAGGGCGGTGGTCGTAATCGGTCCGTCGCCGGCCGGAAAACGGGTCATCGATGGCCGCGTTACTTCGGGCCGTGAGGCCCCCCAGTTGTGTGAGCGCTCGCAATCCCCCGCGGCAGGCCTATGGGCGCCAGCCAGCGCGCCCCATGGCCACCCCCCTAAAGAGCTATAAGTGTTATTGCAGCTCTGGCAGGGGCAGACACTACTAGGTCCCAGCTGTCCCCCCTCTAAAAAATTCATTTCTTGGTATTTTGAGCTGAAATTTTGCACATAGGTTGGCAAAAATCCAATCCACCTTTATAAATTTCCCAGATTTTTTCGAGGTCGGGAAGTATTTTTTTTTTATTTTCCTACCATTAAAAATCAAGGAAATACGCAAAAATAGAACCGGCCCGGAATGACCCCAAATTCGGCTGGCAGCCTCACAAAAATATGGCTGATTTTACTGGATTGATTTCACGTGGAAAGCACGACGTTTTCTTGGCGGGATGCGGGAAAACCGGCAGCGCGCATGCGCGGCCACCGGAGGAGCCCCGGGAAAACTCTTGCTTTCACGGTCTTGGCCTCCCCTCACCACCATGGCCGGCCTCTAATCCCCCCCATCAGCAGTTGTGGGATAGGGCAGTGATTTGAACGACGCCGCCGGGTAATCGCACCCGGCCGACGCGGGGAGGAAGAGATCTCTTCTTCCAAGATAGCGAACAACACATCGGGAGTTATGTTGATAGGGCAGAGAATTGAATGACTCGTTGCGGGCAGCCAGCTGATAGGGCCTCCAGCTGCACAAATCCGCGCTGCCGATTTTTCCGACGTTGCCGATTTGTCTGAACAGCCCCTCGTTCGTCCGCGCTGCCGATTCCAACACTGCCTGCTGTGTCTGAACAGCCCCTGTTTCGTCAGCGCGTCCCCTTGACGAATTTTCCTGCCTGGCCTCGACAGCCCAGCGTCCAGCCCGTGTTCGTCAACAAATCTGCGCTGCCGATTTTCCCCGACGGGCCTCCAGCTGCGGATCTCCGCGCTGCCGATTTTTCCCACTGTTGGCATCGCTGCCGCTGCCCCTGCCCCCGTGTGCCTAGCCCCAGTCGTTTTCGTCACGCCTAGGACTATAAACAGTCCAGACTCATCGCCAGCACCGGCTGCCGATTCTGCCGACTTCTCCGATTTCGTCGGCGCTGCCGATTCCAACACTGCCCGCTGTGTCTGAACAGCCCCTGCTTCGTCAGCGCATCCCCTTGACGAATTTTCCTGCCTGGCCTGGACAGCCCAGCGTCCAGCCCATGTTCGTCAAAAAATCTGCGCTGCCGATTTTTCCCGCTGTGGGCATCGCTGCCACTGCCCCAGTGTGTGTCTAGGCCCCCAGTCTTTTTCGTCAAGCCTGGGACTATAAACGTCCGGACTCATCGCCAGCACCGGCTGCCGATTCTGCCGACTTCCCGATTTCGTCGGCGCTGCCGATTCCAGCACTGCCTGCTGTGTCTGAACAGCCCCTGTTTCGTCAGCGCGTCCCCTTGACGAATTTTCCTGCCTGGCCTGGACAGCCCAGCGTCCAGCCC
>JAQIZT010001049.1:10000-11138 GCA_029228515.1 Populus alba x Populus x berolinensis | reverse complement strand
AGCCAGCGCGCCCCATGGCCACCCCCCTAAAGAGCTATAAGTGTTATTGCAGCTCTGGCAGGGGTAGACACTACTAGGTCCCAGCTGTCACCCCCCCTCTAAAAAATTCATTTCTTGGTATTTTGAGCTGAAATTTTGCACATAGGTTGGCAAAAATCCAATCCACCTTTATAAATTTTCCCAGATTTTTTCGAGGTCGGGAAGTATTTTTTTTTATTTTCCTACCATTGAAAATCAAGGAAATACGCAAAAATAGGAACCGGCCCGGAATGACCCCAAATTCGGCTGGCAGCCTCACAAAAATATGGCTGATTTTACTGGATTGGTTTCACGTGGAAAGCACGACGTTTTCTTGGCGGGATGCGGGAAAACCGGCAGCGCGCATGCGCGGCCAGCGGAGGAGCCCCGGGAAAACTCTTGCTTTCACGGTCTTGGCCTCCCCTCACCACCATGGCAGGCCTCTAATCCCCCCCATCAGCAGTTGTAGCCGATAGGGCAGTGATTTGAACGACGCCGCCGGGTAATCGCACCCGGCCGACGCGGGGAGGAAGAGATCTCTTCTTCCAAGATAGCGAACAACACATCGGGAGTTATGTTGATAGGGCAGAGAATTGAATGACTCGTTGCGGGCAGCCAGCTGATAGGGCCTCCAGCTGCACAAATCCGCGCTGCCGATTTTTCCGACGTTGCCGATTTGTCTGAACAGCCCCTCGTTCGTCCGCGCTGCCGATTCCAACACTGCCTGCTGTGTCTGAACAGCCCCTGTTTCGTCAGCGCGTCCCCTCGACGAATTTTCCTGCCTGGCCTGGACAGCCCAGCGTCCAGCCCGTGTTCGTCACCAAATCTGCGCTGCCGATTTTCCCCGACGGGCCTCCAGCTGCACAAATCCGCGCTGCCGATTTTTCCCACTGTTGGCATCGCTGCCGCTGCCCCTGCCCCAGCGTGTGCCTAGGCCCCCAGTCGTTTTCGTCACGCCTAGGACTATAAACAGTCCGGACTCATCGCCAGCACCGGCTGCCGATTCTGCCGACTTCGCCGATTTCGTCGGCGCTGCCGATTCCAGCACTGCCCGCTGTGTCTGAACAGCCCCTGCTTCGTCAGCGCATCCCCTTGACGAATTTTCCTGCCTGGCCTGGAC
>JAQIZT010001049.1:0-2500 GCA_029228515.1 Populus alba x Populus x berolinensis | reverse complement strand
AATAAAAAATAAGAACATCAAAAGGGGGGGAACCAAAAAAAGACAAAATAAGGGGAAAATTTTTAATTATCAAAAGGAAATAAAAAACGAAAAAACGGGAATCAAACAAAAATAAAGGCGAGGAAGTCGTTCTTATCGGAGCTACGAGCGGCTCGAACGGTTGACGGTCCGCAGGGGCGGAGGCCCCGCGCCGGCATCGCATTCCGCATCCGAAAGCTTTACGAGCGACCGCACGTGGGCCAGTTCGGCGGGATTCCGCTCGGACTGGAACACGGGCGGCCGTCTGCTAGGTTCGCCCGCGGCCCCGGGGTAGGCGCGCGGCGGAGAGGTCGACAGCTTCACATTCAAATTCCACCGAAGTGGGTTACCGCCCAGCACAGGAACCCCGCCTCGCCGCAAAGGCACCCAGGGCCTTGGGGTTCCGAGAGTGATGGGGGCAGGCAGGCCGACAGTTCAGGTGCACAAGCACGGGAGCCTGCCGACACGGCGACAGCCCAATTACCGCTCATGCGACTCTGCGTAACACGCGACAACAATCCCCGACGAGCGAACCACGGCCACGAGGGCACAAGTGGGAAACACCCGAGAGAGAAATCGTGCCCGCCACCGCTGGACGCGAAAGGATCTCGAAGGGACAAAGGCAACACGCCGCTGGGGGACGCGAAGGATCTCGAAGGGACAAGCAACAAGCCGCGGGCGGACGCGGGGATCTCGAAGGGACACTGCAAACAAGCCGCGGGGGACGCGGCGGAATCTCGAAGGGACAGGCCGCGGGGGGGAGCCTAACGGGGACAATCATTCCGGGGGGCCATCCTGCCTCAGCTCGGATAGACGGAGGCCAGGCCTCGGCAGCGGGCACATCGCGCAGGAGCTTGGGGATGGCGAGGAGAGCCGCACCTGCTGGCAGGAGCGCCGCCAACTGAATGCAGGCCACGTCCCACGCGGTACAGCTCTCCCTCGCAATCCCCAAGCTCGGCGGTCCGCAACCAGACACGTTCGGCCAGGCCTCCAGCTTGCGTAGCACAGGCAGCGGCCACCGCTGCCGTTGACGTCACCGCCAAGCCGTTGGCGCGCGTTGGGGCTGCCAGCACTTGGCACGAGGGGAATCCTGTTAAGGCACCCACCACCCGAGACCGCGGATTAAAGCAGCCTCCAACGCGCCAACGGTTGGAGCGGGTCACGGCAGCTGGTTGGGGGCCCCAACAAAATGGGGGGGGGGGGGGGGCTGGAGGGGGGGGGGGGGGCTGGCCGGGAATCGGGACTCGTCGCCGTTACGTAGCGCCAAGCCGTTGGGCGCGTTTTTTTTATTTTACCTTTTTTTTTTTTTTTTTTTTTTTTTTTTATTTTCCTCTTGTTTTTTTTTTTTTTTTTTTTTGTTTTTTTTTTTTTTTTTTTTTTTTTTTTTTTTTTTTTTTTCCTTTTTATTTTTTTCGGGCTTGCCAGCACCTTGGCACGAGGGGAATCCTGTTAAGGCCCCACGCCCGAGACCGCGGATAAGCAGCCCCAACGCGCCAAACGGCTTGGACGCGGGCGGATTGACGGGACACCAGGGGATTCCGGCCACCGCCACCGGGACGTCGCTGGCTAAGCTGAGAGGCGCGCGTCGGCATGCCAGCACCTTGGAACGAGCGCGGCTTGGTTAAGGCCCCCACGCCACACGCCGCGGATAAGCAGCCTACCAACGCGCCCAACGGCTTGGAGCGGGTCCCGGGGACGGTTGGCGGGAATCGCTGACGTCTGCGGCCAAGCCGTTGGGCGCGTTGGGGCTGCCTATTGGTTGGCACGAGCGACTGGCAAATCATGACGTTGCGTGCGCGTCCCCGCAGCCGCGGATAAGCAGCCCCAACGCGCCCAACGGCTTGGAGCGGAGTCACAGGGACGGTGGCCGGAATCGGGTCTCGTCGCCGGCGGAAAACGGGTCATCGTATTGGCGGCGTTACTTATCGGGCCATGAGGCCCCCCACGTTAGTACGGAAGTATAAGCAGCAGCCCCACAAATCCCCCGCGGCAGGCCTTATGGGCGCGCAGCCCAGCTGCGCCCCATGGCCAGTCAGGGGGACCCCCCTAAAAGAGCTATAAGTGTTATTGGGCAGCCTCTGGCGGGCGGATGTAGGACACTACTAGGTCCCAGCTGTCACCCCCCTCTAAAAAAATTCATTTCTCTGGTATTTTGAGCGCTGAAATTTTGCACATAGGCTGGCAAAAATCCAATCCAACTTTATTAAAATTTTCCCAGATTTTTTCGAGGTCGGGAAGTATTTTATTTTTATTTTCCTACCATTTAAAAATTCAAGGAAATACGCAAACCTAGAGAACCGGCCCGGGAATGACCCAAAATTTGGCTGGCAGCCTCACAAAAATATGGCTGTATTATTACTGGATTGGTTTCATGTGGAAACGCACGGACGTTTTCTTGGCGGGATGCGAGAAAACCGGCAGCGCGCTAATGCGCGGCCAGCGACCGTCGGGCTGGCGCCACGCAGCGGCTTAGCCTCTCCCG
>JAQIZT010001048.1:5000-11173 GCA_029228515.1 Populus alba x Populus x berolinensis | reverse complement strand
GCAGCGCGGATTTGTGCAGCTGGAGGCCCTATCAGCTGGCTGCCCGCAACGAGTCATTCAATTCTCTGCCCTATCAACATAACTCACGATGTGTTGTTCGCTAAACTGGAAAGAAGAGATCACTTCCTCCCCTCGTCGGCCGGGTGCGATTACCCGGCGGCGTCGTTCAAATCACTGCCCTATATTCGGCCACAACTGCTGATGGTGGGGATTAGAGGCCGGCCATTGGTGGTGAGGGGGAGGCCAAGACCGTGAAAGCAAGAGTTTTCCCGGGGCTCCTCCGGTGGCCGCGGCATGCGCGCTGCCGGTTTTCCCGCATCCCGCCAAGAAAACGTCATGCTTTCCACGTGAAATCAATCCAGTAAAATCAGCCATATTTTTGTGAGGCTGCCACCGAATTTGGGGTCATTCCGGGCCGGTTCCTATTTTTGCGTATTTCCTTGATTTTTAATGGTAGGAAAATAAAAAAAAATACTTCTTCCCGACCTCGAAAAAATCTGGGAAAATTTATAAAGGTGGATTGGATTTTTGCAACCTATGTGCAAAATTTCAGCTCAAAATACCAAGAAATGAATTTTTTAGAGGGGGGGGTGACAGCTGGGACCTAGTAGTGTCCTGCCCCTGCCAGAGCTGCAATAACACTTATAGCTCTTTAGGGGGGTGCCCCCCGACTGGCCATGGGGCGCGCTGGCTGGCGCCCATAGGCCTGCCGCGGGGATTTGCGAGCTGCTGCTACACACACGTGGGGGGCCTCACGGCCCGAAGTAACGCCGCCATCGATGACCCGTTTTCCGGCCGGCGACGACCCGATTCCGACCACCGCCCTATAAAAATCACACGCGCGCGAGAGGCCGCGCGCCCGCCCGTCGCCGCGCCCGCGTCTGCGCTTGGCGCTGGGGCGCTGGGGCCTGAGGGCCTGGGGCCCTTGGGGGGGCCCTTGGGCTCTTGGGCGATTGGGCGCGCGCGCGCGCGGCAATGATTTCCATGCCGCGCTGCGCAACGGGGGCTGACGCGGGGACAGCCCCTGCTGGCTGGCTATCTTACCCGCGGGGGGGCTGCCTTCGGGCCTTGCCCCCCTGCGCTCTAGCCTGCCCCCCGCGCGGGAGAGGCTACGCAACACTCTGCGCAGCGATGCCAGCAGTGGGAAAAATCGCAGCGCGGACAGCCCCCGCTGGCTTGCTGTCGTGCCCGCGGGGGGGGCTGCCTTCGGGCCCGGGGCAGCGGCAGCGATGCCAGCAGTGGGAAAAATCGGCAGCGCGGACAGCCCCCGCTGGCTTGCTGTCTGTGCCCGCGGGGGGGCTGCCTTCGGGCCCGGGGCAGCGGCAGCGATGCCAGCAGTGGGAAAAATCGGCAGCGCGGACATCCCCGCTGGCTTGCTGTCGTGCCCGCGGGGGGGCTGCCTTCGGGCCCGGGGCAGCGGCAGCGATGCCAGCAGTGGGAAAAATCGGCAGCGCGGACAGCCCCCGCTGGCTTGCTGTCGTGCCCGCGGGGGGCTGCCTTCGGGCCCGGGGCAGCGGCAGCGATGCCAGCAGTGGGAAAAATCGGCAGCGCGGACAGCCCCCGCTGGCTTGCTGTCGTGCCCGCGGGGGGGCTGCCTTCGGGCCCGGGGCAGCGGCAGCGATGCCAGCAGTGGGAAAAATCGGCAGCGCGGACAGCCCCCGCTGGCTTGCTGTCGTGCCCGCGGGGGGGCTGCCTTCGGGCCCGGGGCAGCGGCAGCGATGCCAGCAGTGGGAAAAATCGGCAGCGCGGACAGCCCCCGCTGGCTTGCTGTCGTGCCCGCGGGGGGGCTGCCTTCGGGCCCGGGGCAGCGGCAGCGATGCCAGCAGTGGGAAAAATCGGCAGCGCGGACCAGCCCCCGCTGGCTTGCTGTCTTGCCCGCGGGGGGGCTGCCTTCGGGCCCGGGGCAGCGGCAGCGATGCCAGCAGTGGGAAAAATCGGCAGCGCGGACAGCCCCCGCTGGCTTGCTGTCTTGCCCGCGGGGGGGCTGCCTTCGGGCCCGGGGCAGCGGCAGCGATGCCAGCAGTGGGAAAAATCGGCAGCGCGGACAGCCCCCGCTGGCTTGCTGTCTTGCCCGCGGGGGGGCTGCCTTCGGGCCCGGGCAGCGGCAGCGATGCCAGCAGTGGGAAAAATCGGCAGCGCGGACAGCCCCCGCTGGCTTGCTGTCGTGCCCGCGGGGGGGCTGCCTTCGGGCCCGGGGCAGCGGCAGCGATGCCAGCAGTGGGAAAAATCGGCAGCGCGGAACAGCCCCCGCTGGCTTGCTGTCTTGCCCTCGGGGGGGCTGCCTTCGGGCCCGGGGCCCCTGCGCTCTTGCCTGCCCCCCGCGCGGGAGAGGCTAGGCGCTGCTGGGGCCAGCCCGACGTCGCTGGCCGCGCATGCGCGCTGCCGGTTTT
This sequence comes from Populus alba x Populus x berolinensis, assembly GCA_029228515.1. Classification (NCBI taxonomy): domain Eukaryota; kingdom Viridiplantae; phylum Streptophyta; class Magnoliopsida; order Malpighiales; family Salicaceae; genus Populus; species Populus alba x Populus x berolinensis. Next base: position 8,783 of record JAQIZT010001048.1, on the reverse strand, counting down.
CTCGCATCCCGCCAAGAAAACGTCGTGCTTTCCACATGAAACCAATCCAGTAAAATCAGCCATATTTTTGTGAGGCTGCCAGCCGAATTTGGGGTCATTCCGGGCCGGTTCCTATTTTTGCGTATTTCCTTGATTTTTAATGGTAGCGAAATAAAAAAAAATACTTCCCGACCTCGAAAAAATCTGGGAAAATTTATAAAGTTGGATTGGAATTTTTGCCAACATATGTGCAAAATTTCAGCTCAAAATACCAAGAAATGAATTTTTTAGAGGGGGGGTGACAGCTGTGACCTAGTAGTGTCTACCCCTGCCAGAGCTGCACTAACACTTATATCTCTTTAGGGGGGTGCCCCCTGGCTGGCCATGGGGCGCGCTGGCTGGCGCCCATAGGCCTGCCGCGGGGGATTTGTGGGCTGCTGCTATGCTCGGACTAACGTGGGGGGCCTCATGGCCCGAAGTAACGCCGCCATCGATGACCCGTTTTCCGGCCGGCGACGACCCGATTCCGGCCACCGTCCCTGTGACCCGCTCCAAGCCGTTGGGCGCGTTGGGGCTGCTTATCCGCGGCTGCGGGCGCGCACGCACTCTGATTTGCCAGCGCTCGTGCCAACCAATAGGCAGCCCCAACGCGCCCAACGGCTTGGCGCGACGTCACGATTCCGGCCACCGTCCCTGTGACCCCCTCCAAGCCGTTGGGCGCGTTGGGGCTGCTTATCCGCGGCTGCGGGCGCGCACGCACTCTGATTTGCCAGCGCTCGTGCCAACCAATAGGCAGCCCCAACAGCGCCCAACGGCTTGGCGCGACGTCACGATTCCGGCCAGCCCGTTCCTGTGACCCGCTCCAAGCCCGTTGGGCGCGGTTGGGGCTGCTTATCCGCAGGCTGGCTGGGCGCGCACGCACTTCTGATTTGCCAGCGCTCGAGCCAACCAATAGGCAGCCCCTAACGCGCCCAACGGCTTGGCGCGACGTCACGATTATCCGGCCGACACGTCCCCGGGACCCGCTCCAAGCCGTTGGGCGCGTTGGGGGCTGCTTATCCGCGGCTTATCCGTTCGTAGGGCGTGGGGGCCTTAACAAGCCGCGCTCGTTCCGAAGGTGCTGGCAAGCTGACAGCGCGCCTCTCAGCTTGCCGCGACGTCCCGGGTGGGGGTGGCCGGAATCCCTGCCCGTTCACAACCGCTCCAAAGCCCGTTTGGGCGCGTTGGGGGCTGCTTTATCCGCGGTCTCGGGCGTGGGGCCTTAACAGGATTCCCCTGCGTGCCCAAGGTGCTGGCACGCCCCAACGCGCCCAATCGGCTTGGGCGCTAACGTAACGGCGACGTCCTGATTCCGGCCACCGCATAAGCCGTGGACCCGCTCCAAGCCGTTTGGCGCGTTGGGGCTGCTTATTCCGCGGTCGTCGGGTGTGGGGCCTTAAACAGGATTCCCCTCAGTGCCCAAGGTGCTGGCAGCCCCAACGCCGCCCAACGGCCTTGGCGCGACGTCACGGCAGCGGTGGCCCTCTGCCTGTGCTCGCAAGCTGGAGGCCTGGCCGACGGTGTCTGGTGCGGACCGCCTGAGCTTGGGGATTGCGAGGAGAGCGATGTACCGCGTGGGCGTGCCGCATTCAGGTTTCTGCGGCTCGTGCCAAAGGTTGCTGGCTCTCCTCCGCCATCCCCTCAAGCTTCCTCGCGCGATGTGCCCGCTGCCTGAGGCCATGGCCCTCCGTCTTCCGAGCTGAGGCAGATGGCCACCCCGAATGATTTTGTCCCTGTTGCCTCCCCCCCGCGGCCTGTCCCTTCGAGATCCGCCCGCGTCCCCGCGCAGGCTTGATTGCGTGTCCCTTCGAGATCCCCCGCGTCCCCCGCGGCTTGTTGCTTGTCCCTTCGAGATCCTTCGCGTCCCCCAGCGGCGTGTTGCTTGTCCCTTCGAGATTCCTTTCGCGTCCAGCGGTGCGGGGCACGATCTCTCTCGGGTGTTTCCATTTGCCCTCGTGGCCGTGTTCGCAGTCGTCGGGATTGTTTGTCGCGTGTACGCAGAGTCGCAATGAGCTGGTAATTTGGGCTGTCCGTGTCGGCAGGCTCCGTCTGTTGTGCACCGAACTGTCGGCCGTGCTGCCACCCAATCATCTCTCAGCCCAAGGCCCTGGGTGCCTTATTGCGGCGAGGCGGCGGTTTCCCTGTGCTGCGTACCCACTTTGGTGAGAATTTGAATGTGAAGCTGTTCCCTCTCCGCCGCGCGCCTCCCCGGGGGCGCGGGGCGAACCTAGCAGCGGCGCACCGAAGCGTGTTCCAGTCGAGTCGGAATCCCGCCGAACTGGCCCACGCGCAGGTCGCTCGTAGCTTTCGGATGCGGGAACGCGATGCCGGCGCGGGGGGGGGGGCGGGGGGGGGAGGGCCTCCGCCCCTGCGACCGTCCCCGTTTCGAGGCCGCTCGGTGACTCGATAAGAACGACTTCCTCGCCCGATCTCCGGCCCTCTCGTCTCATCGGGCGTCGGGGATCGTGCGGGTCGTGGTGTCGCCAAGGAATGCTACCAATGGTTGATCCTGGCCAGTAGTCATATGCTTGTCTCAAAGATTAAGCCATGCATGTGTAAGTAATGAAACTAATTCAGAACTGTGAAACTGCGAATGGCTCATTAAATCAGTTATAGTTTTGTTTGATGGTTATTTGCTACTCGGGATAAAACCGTAGTAATTCTAGAGCTAATACGTGCAAACAAACCCCGACTTCTGGAAGGGACGCATTTATTAGATAAAAGGTCGACCGCGGGCTCTGCCCGTTGCTCTTTATGATTCATGATAAACTCGACGGATCGCACGGCCATTTTTTTCCCTCCCCCCCCCCCCCCCCTGCTGGCGACGCATCCATTCAAATTTCTGCCCTATCAACTTATTCGATGGTAGGATAAGAGGCCTACCATGTGTGTGGTGACAGGGTGACGGAGAATTAGGGTTCGATTCCGGAGAGGGAGCCTGAGAAAACGGCTACCACATCCAAGGAAGGCAGCAGGCGCGCAAATTACCCCAAGTCCCTGACACGGGGAGGTAGTGACAATAAATAAAACAATACCGGGCTCTTCGAGTCTGGTAATTGGAAATGAGTACAATCTAACAATCCCTTAACGAGGATCCATTGGAGGGCAAGTCTGGTGCCAGCCAGCCGCGGTAATTCCAGCTCCAATAGCGTATATTTAAGTTGTTGCAGTTAAAAAGCTCGTAGTTTTGGACTTTGAGAGGTTGGGTCGGGTCCTCTGCGGATCCGCCTCAGGTGTGCACCGGTCGCCTCGTCCCTTCTACCGGCGATGCGCTCCTGGCCTTAACTGGCCGGGTCGTACCTCCGGTGCGGTTACTTTGGAAGGAAATTAAAAGTGCTCAAGAGCAAGCCTACGCTCTGGATACATTAGCATGGGATAAACATCAAAGGATTTCGATCCTATTGTGTTTGGCCCTTCGGGATAGGAGTAATGATTAACAGGGACAGTCGGCGGGCATTCGTATTTCATAGTCAGAGGTGAAATTCTTGGATTTATGAAAAGACGAAACAACTGCGAAAGCATTTGCCAAGGATGTTTTTCATTAATCAAGAACGAAAGTTGGGGGCTCGAAGGACGATCAGATACCGTACTAGTCTCAACCATTAAACGATGCCGACCAGGGATTTGGCGGATGTTGCTTCTAGAGACTCCGCCAGCACCTTATGAGAAATCAAAGGTTTTGGGTTCTGGGGGGAGTATGGTCGCAAGGCGGAAACTTAAAGGAATTGAAGGAAGGGCACCACCAGGAGTGGAGCCTGCGGCTTA
>JAQIZT010001047.1:0-2500 GCA_029228515.1 Populus alba x Populus x berolinensis | reverse complement strand
TGGGGCAAAGCTGGCAGCGATGCCCACAGCTGGGAAAATCGGCAGCGTCAGATTTTTTGACGAACAGGGGCTGGACGCTGGGGCTGTCCAGGCCAGGCAGGAAAATTCGTCAAGGGGATGCGCTGACAGAAGGCACAGGGGCTGTTTCAGAACACAAGGCGGGCAGTGCTGGAATCGGCAGCGCCGACGAAATCGGCGAAGTCGTCAGAATCGGCAGCCGGTGGCTGTCTGAGGAGTCTGGACTGGTTTATAGTACCTAGGGCCGTGACGAAAAAAGACTGGGGTCCTAGGCAATCAGCGCTGGGGCAGCGGTCAGCGATGCCCACAGCGGGAAAAATCGGCAGCGCAGATTTTTGTTACGAACAAGGGCTGGAACGCTGGGCTCGGTCCAGGCCAGGCAGGAAAAAATTCGTCAAGGGGATGCGCTGACGAAGCCAGGGGCCCTGTTCAGACACAGCGGGCAGTGGCTGGAATCGGCAGAGCCGTACGAAATCGGCGAAGTCGGCAGAATCGGCAGCCCCGGTGCTGGCGATTGAGATCTTGGACTGTTTATAGTCCAAGGCGTAGACGAAAACGAGCTGGGGGCCTAGGCACGCGCTGGGGATGGGCAGCGGCAGCGATGACCACAGCGGGGAAAAATCGGCAGCGCTGTATTGGTTTGGACAGCTGGAGGAAAGTCAGGGTCTATTAGAAAACAGCGCAGATTTGGTGACGAACATGGGCTGGACGCTGGGCTGTCCAGGCCAGGCCAGGGAAAATTCGGCAGGGAAGGGGTCGCGACTGACGATAGATAAGCTAGGTGGGGCCTGTTCAGACACATGTATGCTTGTAGGGTTATCGTCAGCGCGGAGGATCGAACGAGTGGGGCTGTTCATAAACAAATCGGCAAAACGTCGAAAAATCGGCAGCGCGGAATTGTGCCATGGCTGGAGGCCCTATCAGAGTGCTGGGAAACTACAGGAAAAATGTCAATTCAATTCTTCATCCATACAATTGAAACATAGCAATCCTATAACACCACGATTGTGTTGTTCGCTATCTAGGAAGAAGCGATCTCTTCACCTAACACCGAGTCGGCCGGGTGCGATTTAACCAAGGAGGGCAGTCGTTCACAATCAGTAAATTAGGAAAGTTACTGACAATGATACTCTGGGGAGGGGTGTGGGGGGGGGGGTGGTTGCAGGACAAAAGAGGGAGAGGGTAGGAATAAAAAGGTGAAAAGCCATGATGTGTTACACCCCGGGGCACTGTCCTCCGCTGTCCTCGCATGGCGCGCTGCCGGTTTTCCCCGCATCCCGCCAAGAAAACGTCGTGCTTTTCCTACGTGAAACCAATCCAGTAAAATCAGCCATATTTTTTGTGGAGCCTGCCCAGCCGAATTTTGGGGTCATTCCGGGCCGGTTCCTATATTTTGCGTATTTCCTTGATTTTCAATGGTAAGGAAAAATCAAAAAAAATACTTTCCCGAGCCCTCTGAAAAAATCTAGGGAAAATTTAATAAAGGTGGATTGGATTTTTGGCCAACCTATGTGCAAAATTTCAGCTCAAAATCTACCAAGAAATGAAATTTTTTAAGAGGGGGGGTGACTGCTGAGTGGACCAATTAGTGTCTACCCCAGCCAGAGCTGCAATAACACTTATGTAGCTCTTAAGGGGGTGGCCATGGGCGCGGGCTGGCTGGCCGCCCATAGGCCTGCAGCGGGGGCTCCTGCTGCTAACGCCCCTTTCGGGCCTAACGTAGGGGGGCCTCACGGCCCGAAGTAAACGCCGCCATCGATGACACGTTTTTCCGGCCGGCGACGACCCCAATTCCTTCCACCGACCACGCCGCCCTATAAAAATCACACGCCGCGCATAGCGCTGACAGCGCAGCGCCCAGCCCGCGCCCGCGGCCTGGGCGCTGGGGCGCTGGGGCGCTGGGGCCCTTGGGGCGCTGGGGCCTGGGGGCCTGGGGCCTGAGGGCCTGGGGCCCTTGGGGGCCCATGGGCTCTTGGGCGATTGGGCGCGCGCATAGAGCGCAGCGGCAAGTGGTTCCCCTGCCACGCGCTGCGCAACGGTGGGCTAACGCGGGGACAGCCCCTGCAGGCCTTGCTATCTTACCCGCGGGGGGGGCTGCCTTCGGGCCCTGGCCCCCTGCGCTCTTGCCTGCCCCCCGCGGGTGAGGCTAGGCACACGCTGGGGCAGCGGCAGCGATAACAACAGTGGGAAAAATCGGCAGCGCGGTAAATGCCGCTGGAGGCCCGTCGCGGAAAATCGGCAGCGCAGATTTGTTGACGAACACGGGCTGGACGCTGGGCTGGCCAGGCCTGGCAGGAAAATTCGTCTAGGGGGTAGGCTCACGGCAACGGGGCTGACGCGGGCAGCCCCTGCTGGCTTGCTATCTTGCCCGCGGGGGGGCTGCCTTCGGGCCCGGGGCCGCGGCAGCGATGCCAGCGGTGGGAAATATCGCAGCAGCGGACAGCCCCTGCTGGCTTGCTATCTGGCCCGCGGGGGGGCTGCC
>JAQIZT010001046.1:0-11231 GCA_029228515.1 Populus alba x Populus x berolinensis | reverse complement strand
AAAACATTTAAACTATCTTTCAAGATCTAAGTAACACAGATCCTACTTACGCTTTGAAAAAAGTATTTATATAATTTGAAACAATTAAAACTATCTTGCAAGTATCAGCTACAGAGATCCTATTTAATTTTTTTTAAAAAATTATTTGTTAGAAATTTGAATACTGTGAAACTAGCTTTCAAGTATCCGCTATCAGAGATCCGATTTAATTTTTATTTAAAAAATATTTTTTTATTTTGAAAACATGAAACTATCTTTCAAGTAACAGGAACAGAGATCACTAGTTTAATGTTTTAAAAAAATTATTGTTTTAATTTGAAAACAGTTAAACTATCTTCCAAGGATCTAAACAGAGATCCTACGCACTTTGATTAAATACTTTATTTTTAAAAATGTCAAAACATTTGAAATTATCGAAGCATCTATCATAAACAGAGATCCTAATAAGTTTTGTAAACAAATTAATTTTTATTATTTGAAAACAATTAAACTATCTTTCCAGTCTATATAACACAGATCCTTTACTTACTTTTTGTAAAAAATTATTTTTATAATTTGAAAAACATTTAAACTATCTTTCAAGTATCAGCAACAGAGATCCTATTTAATTTTTTTTTAAAAAGTGATTTTTATAAATTTGATAAACATTTAAACTATCTTTCAAGTATAAGCAACAGAGATCCTACTTACTTTTAGTAAAAAATTATTTTTCATAATTTGGAAACATTTAAACTATTCTTCCAAGTATTCAGAAAACACAGATGCCTAATTAATTTTTATTAAAATCTTATTTTTATAATTTGAAAACATTGTAGAACTAGTCAATGCAAGTATCATGAAACAGAGATCTACTCACTTTTATTAAACACTTTATTTTAAACTTTCAAAAACATTTTGGAATTATCAATATCTATCAGAATCAGAGAATCCACTAATTTTTTGTCAACAAATTATTTTCATTAATTTGAAAACATTTTAAAACTATTCCTTTCAAGTCTAAGTAACAAGATCCTACTTACCTGTTTTAATTTTTGTAAAAAATTATATTTTATATATTTGGAAAACATTTAAACTATCTTTCAAGTTATATGCAACAGAGATCCTATCTTTAATCTTAGTTAACAAAATGTATATTTTCCATAATTTGAAGAACATTTAAATCCTATCGTCGCAAGTTTACCAGCAACAGAGATCCTACTGCGACTTTTATTAAAACTTATTGGTAAAAATTTCAAAAAACATTGTTGAAATTTATCACTCATTCCAAGTCGATCAGAAACAGAGGATGCCCAATATTGGTTGAAGCAAATTTGTTTCATAATTTTAAAAAAACATTGTAAACATATATGTTCAATCCTAAAGGATCTCTGTATCCTACATACTTTTTGGGTAACAAATTTATTTTGTATGAAATTTTAAGACATATTTAAAACCTATCTTTCAGTATAAGCACAGGAGAATCTACTTTAAGTTTCTTTTTAAACTAATTATTATCATAATTTGAACATCATTTAAACTATCTTTCAATGGTATAAGCTTCACCAGGATCCTACTTAATTTTTGTAAAAAACCTTATTTTTCATAATTTTGAAAACATTTAAACGTATCTTTCAAGTATAAGCAACAGAGATCCGATTTACTTTTGTAAAAAAATTATTTTTTATAATTTTGAAAACATGTTAAACTATCTTCAAGTATCAGAACCAAGAGATCCTACTCACTTTTAGTAAAAACATATTTGTAAAATCTTCACAATCATTTGAATTATCAATTCATCTATCAGAAACAGAGATCGGGCCAATGAATGTTTATGTAAACAAATTATTTGTCTCATAATTTTAAAACATTTAAACTAATCTTTTATAGTCTAGAGTTTACACAGATCCTACTTACTTTTTGTAAAAATTTATTTTTATAATTTGAAAGACATTTATAACTATCTTTCCAAAGTATCAAGCAACAGAGATCCTATTTAATTTTCTTTTTAACAAAAATTATTTTTATAATTTGCGATTACATTTAAACTATCTTTCAAGTCATAAGCAACAGAGATCCTACTTACTCTTAGTAAAAAAATATTTTGCAGATAAATTTGAAAACATTTAAACTATCTTTCCAAGTTTTCAGCCAACAGAGATGCATATTTAATTTGTTTTAATAAAATAATTATTTTTATAATTTGAAAACATTTAAACTATCCTTCCAAGTCTCTGGAAATAGAGAATTCCTACGCACTTGTTGGAATTAAAAAAATTATTTTTAAAACTTTCACAAACATTTGAATTATCAAATCAAGTATTCAGAAAACAGAGATCGCCAAGAATTTTGTGTACAACCAAATTATTTTCATTAATTTTTAAAAACATTTAAAACTAAAACTCTTTCAAGTCTAAGGATTAGACACAGAGATTCCTACTTACTTTTTGTAAAAAATTATTTTTAATAATCTTGGAAAACATTGTATAACTATCTGATTCAAGTATAAGCAACAGAGGATGCCCTATTTAATTTTTTTTTTAAAGAATTACGTTTTACATACGTTTGAAAACATTTAAACTTGGTTCTTTCATGTAGCTGGAACCAGAGATCCTAATTTTAATGTTAGTAAAAGAGTTATTTTCATAAGTTTGAACACATTTTAAAGACTAGTCTTCCAAGTATCAGAAACAGAGATCATACTCACTTTTATTAAAAAACTATATTGCTTTTAAATTGTTAAAAACATTTGAATTATCAAATCATCTATCAGAAACAGAGAATCCCAATAATTTTTGTAAAACAAATTATTTTTCATAATTTTAAGTCAACATTTTAAACTTCTGTTCAGTTTTCCAAGCAATTCCATCAAGATCCTACTTACTTTTTGTAAAAACTATTTTTCATAATTTAAATAACATTTAGAACTATCCGTTTCAGTAGTATCAGGCAATCCAGAGATCCTTATTTAATTTTGTTTCAAAATAAATTATATAATTGTTGGGAATAATTTGAATAACATTTAAACTATTTGTCAAGTATCAAGTTAAGTACACAGATCCTACTTAATTCTTTTTGTAAAAAGATTATTTTTTTGAATTTGAAAACATTTACAACTAGCGATCTTCAAGTAGATCAGAACAGAGATTCCTATTTAATTTTTGGATTGAAAATAATTATTTTTATATTAATTGAAAACATTTAAACTATCTTTCGCAAAGTATAAGTAATCAAGATCCTACTTATGTTTAGTAAATACTTATGTTTCATAATTGGAAAACATTTTAAACTATCTTCTCATAGTATCTAGCATAACCAGAGAGCCTATTTAATTTTTGTTAATAAAAATTTTATTTTTATAATTTTGAAAACATTTAAAAGCTATCTGCCAAGTATCCAGCAACAAAGATCCGAACTTCGCGCTATTTATTAAAAACTTATTTTTCATAAATTTGAAAACATTTAAACTACTATCTTCCAGTATCAGAAACAGAGATGTCCCAATTAATTTTTTTTAAAACAAATATTTTTTTAGAATTTTGAAGAACATTTAAAACTATCTTTCAAGTCTAAGTAACACAGATTCCTACTTACTTTTTGTAAAAATTTATTTTTATAATTTGAAAACATTTAAACTATCTTTCAAGTATGCATAAGCAACAGAGGATTCCTACTTACTCTTTTTTTAAAAAATTATTCTCATAATTTGAAAACATTTATAAACTATCTTTCCTATTATCTGCATCTGAGATCCTACTCACTTTTATTAAAAACTTATTTTTAAAATGTTCAAAAACATTTGAATTAATTCAATCATCTAGTCAGAAACAAGAGATGCCAATAATTTTTAGTAAACAAAGTTATTTTCATAATTTTATATAATCATTTTAAACTATCTTGTCATGGGTCATAATGTAACACAGATCCTACTTACTTTTTTTGTAAAAATGTGAATTCTTTATAATATTGATAACATTTTTAATCTATCTGCTTCAAGTATCAGCTACTTGAGATCCTATTTAATTTTTATTAAAGAAAATTATTTTTATAATTTGAAACCCATTTTAAACTATCTTCCAAGTAGCAGCAACAAATGATCCTACTCACTCTGTAGTAAAAAACTTATTTTTAATAATTTCAAAACATTTGAATTATCAAGCCATCCAAGTTATCTGAAACAGAGATCGCCATTTAATTTTTGTAAACAAAAAAATTGATTTGCATAATTTTAAAACATTTGAAACTATCCCCTATTCAAGTCTCAGCAACAGAGATCCTACTTACTTTTTGTAAAAACTTAGTTTTTATAAACTTGAAAACATTTAAACTAGCAATCAAGTATCTACAACAGAGATCATATTTAATTTTTGTAAACAAATTATTTTTTATAATTTGAAAACCATTTAAACTATCTTTCAAGCTATCATGCAACAGAGATCCTATTCACTTTTTGTAAAATTTTATTTTTTATAAATTTGAAAACATGTTAAAACTATCTTTCATGTTTTCAGAAACAGAGATCCTATTTAATTTTTGTAAACAAATTATTTTCATAATTTTTTCAACACATAGTAAACTAGTCTTTCAACATCTAAGTAACACAGATCCTACTTACTTTTTGTAAAAATTTATTTTTTATAATTTCAAAACATTTAAATTATCAATCAAGTATCAGCAACAGAGATCCTATTTAATTCTTTTTTAAAAAATTTATTTTTATAATTTGAAAACATTTAAACTATCTTCCACGTATCAGGAACCAAGAGATCCTACTCACTTTTATTAAAAATATATTTTTATCATTTCAAAACATTTGAATTATCTTTCATCTATCAGCAACAGAGATCCTAATAATTTTTGTAATAAATTATTTTCATAATTTTAAAACATTTAATCTATCTTTCAAGTCTAAGTAACAGAGATCCTATTTATTTTTAGTAAAAAGTTATTTTTATATTTTGAAAACATTTAAACTATCTTTCAAGTATCAGCAACAGAGATCCTATTTAATTTTGTAAAAAAATTATTTTTATAATTTGAAAACATTTAAACTATCTTTCAAGTATCAGGAACAGAGATCCTATTTAATTTTAAAAAAAATTATTTTTATAATTTGAAAACATTTAAACTATCTTCCAAGTATCAGAAACAGAGATCCTAATCACTTTTATTAAAAATTAATTTTTAAAATTTCAAAACATTTGGAATTATCAAATCATCTATCAGAAACAGAGATCCAATAATTTTTTGTAAACAAATTATTTTATTAATTTTAAAACATTTAAACTATCTTTCAAGTCTAAGTAACACAGATCCTACTTATTTTTTGTAAAAATTTATTTTTATAATTTGGAAAACATTTAAACGTAGCTTTCAAGTATCAGCATCAGAGATCCTATTTTAATTTTTTTAAAAAAAATTATTTTTTATTAAGTGAAAACATTTTAAACTATCTTCCAAGTATAAGCAACAGATGATCCTAATTCTCTTTTGTAAACAAAATTATTTTCATAATTTGAAAACATTTTAAACTATCTAGCAAGTATCTGCCATAAGTGATCGCTATTTAAGTTTTTTAAATAAAAAAATTATTTTTATAATTGTGAAAAACATTTAAACTTATCTTTCAAGGTATCAGCAACATAGATCCTTTTTTAATTTTTGTAAACAAATCATTTTTTAATTTGAAAACATTTTAAATTTTCTTTCAAGTATCAGTAACAGAGATCCTACGCATTTTATGGAAAACTTATTTTTAAAATTTCAAGAAACTATGATTTATCAATCATCTTTCAAGTATCAGAAACAGAGATCCTATTATAATTTTTTGTAACCAATTATTTTCATAATTTGAAAACATTTAAACTATCTTCCAAGTATCAGCAACAGAGATCCTACTCACTTTTATTAAAAACTTATTTTTAAAATTTTAAAACATTTGAATTATCAATCATCTATCAGAAACAGTGTTACCAATAATTTTTGTAAAAAAATTATTTTTATAATTTTAAAGTATTTAAACTATCTTTCAAGTCTAAGCAACAGGATTCTACTTACTTTTTGTAAAACAATATTTTCATAATTTGAAAACATTTAAACTTTCTTTCAAGTTTATCTGCAACAGAGATCCCTATTTTATTTTTTTTAAAAAAATTATTTTTATAATTTTGAAAACATTAAAATATCTTCCAAAGTTTCAGCAACCGAGAGCCTATTAATTTTTTTAAAACATTATTTTTATAATTGAAACATTTTTAAACTATCTTCCAAGTATCAGAAACAAAGATCCTACTCACTTTTATTAAAAACTTATTTTTAAAATTTCAAAAACTTTTGTATTATCATTCATCTATCAGAAACAGAGTATCCGAATAATTTTTGTAAACATTTATTTTCATAATTTTAAAACATTTAAAATATTCTTTCAAGGCTAAACAAATCAGATCCAAGTTACTCCTGTCTAATTAAAATTATTTTCATAATTTGAAAAACATTTTAAACTATCTTTCAAGTATCAGCAACAGAGATCCTATTTAATTTTTTTAAAACAATATTTTTTATAATTTGAAACACATTTAAACTAGATTCCAAGTATCAGAAAACAGAGTTCCTACTCACTTTTATTAAATATACTTATTTTTAAAATTTCAAAACATTTGAATTATCGTTATCATCTATCAGAAAAAAAAACAAAACACAGAGATTCCAACTAATTTTTGTAAAAAAATTATTTTCATAATTTGAAAACATTTAAACTATCTTTAAAGTCTAAGTAACGCAGATCCGACTGACTTTTTGTAGAAAATTTATTTTTATAATTTGATAACATTTAAACTATGTTCCAAGTATAAGCAATCAGAGATCCTACTTGCTCTTTGTAAAAAAATATTTTCATCATTTTTGAAAACATTTAATACTATCTTTCAAGTATCAACGAACAGTGTTCCTAATTTAATTTTTTTAAAAAACTTATTTTTTTTAATTGAAACATTTCACGATCTTTCAAGTATCAGCAACAGAGATCCTTTTTACATTGTTTTTTAAAAAAATTTATTTTCATAATTTGTGAAAAACATTGTAATACTATCTTTCAAGTATCAGTCAGCAACAGAGATCCTATTTAATTTTTTTTAAAAAATTTATTTTTATAATTTGAAAACATTTTAAACTATCTTCCAAGTTATCACCAAACAGAGATCCTACTCTTTTATTTACTCTTTGGTAAAACTCTTTTTTGATAATTTGAAGAAACATTCTAAACTATCTTTCCAAGTATCAGCAACAGAGATGTTCCTATTTAATTTTTGTAAGATAAATTATGTTTTATTATATTCGAAAAACATTTAAACTATGCTTCCAAGTATCAAGTATAGAAACAGAGATCCTAATTACTCTATGTTAAAAAATATTTGTTAATCAATTCCAAAACATTTGACCACTGATCAATCATGCTATCAGAAAACAGTGAGATCCCAATAATTTTTGTAAACAAATTATTTTTATTAATTTTAAAACATTTAAAGACTATCTGTTCACAAGTTTAAGCTACAGAGATCCTACTTACTTGTTGTAAATAAGAATTTGTTTTCATAATTTGAAAACATTTTATAACTATCTTTCAAGTATCAGCAACAGAGATCCTATTTATTTTTTAGTAAAAAAAAAAATTTTATTTCATAAATTTGAAAACATTTTTTAAAACGCTATTCTTTCAGGTATCAGCAAAACAAGAGATCCTATTTAATTTTTTTAAAAAATGTATTTTTTATAATTTGAAAACATTTTTTAAATTATCTTCCAAGTATCTAATAACAGAGATTCCTTCCCTCTTTTATCTGAAAAACTTATTTTTAAAATTGTCAAAACATTTGAATTATCAATACATCTATCAGAATACAGAGGATCCCCAATAATTTTTGTAAACAGAACTTATATTTTCATATTTTTTAACAAGTTTAAACTATCTTTTCAAGTTCTAAGAGTAACTCAGATCCTACTTCCTTTTGGTTTATGTAGATTTGAAACATTTAAAAACTATCTTCCAAGTATAAGTTAAACGCACAGATCCTACTCTAATCTTAGTAGAGAAAACCTACTTTTTAATAAATTTCAGAAAAACATTTAAACTATCCAATTCCAAGTTATCAGCAACAGAGATCCTATTTAATTTTTGTAAAAAATTATTTTTATAATTTGAAAAACATTTAAACTATCTTCAAGTAGCAGAAACAGAGATCCTAGTCATTTTTTTAAAAACTTTATTTAAAATTTCAAAACATTTGAATTATCAAACATCTATCAGAAACAGAGATCCCAATAATTTTTTGTAAAAAAATTATTTTCATAATTTGAAAACATTTAAACTATCTTTCAAGTCTAAAGTAACACAAAGATCCTACTAATTCTTTGTAAAAAATTATTTTTATAATTTGAAAACATTTAAACTATCTTTCAAGTATCAGCAACAAGAGATCCTATTTAATTTTTTAAAAAAATTATTTTTATAATTTGAAAACATTTAAACTATCTTCCAAGTATCAGAAACAGAGATCCTACTCACTTTTATTAAAAACTTATTTTTAAAATTTCAAAACATTTGAATTATCAATCATCTAACAGAAACAGAGATCCCAATATTTTTGTAAACAAATTATTTTTCATAATTTTTAAAAACAATCTAAACTATCTGTATTCAGAGTATTAAAAGACAAACAAAAGTATCCTAACTTACTCTTTTCTCTTTTTGGCTTTAAATGAAAGAATATATTCATAATTTGAAAACATTTAAACAATCTTATCAAGTATCAGCAATAGTAAAAACAATTTATATTTTTTTTAAAAAATTATGTTTTTATATTTGAAAACATTTTTAAACTATCTTTCTAGTATCAGCGCAAACAGGAGATCTATTTAAAGATATTTTTTAAAAATTATTTTTTATTGATTGATAACTATTTTTTTAAAAGTCTATCTTTCCAAGTATCAGAAACAGTATGATCCTAATCCTAACACACTTTTATTTAAAAAGACATGTATTTTTAAAATTTCAAAACATGTTTAGAATTATCAATCTATCTATCAGAAAACAGAGATCCCAATAAAATAAAAATGCTTTTGTTTGAAAACAGAATTATTTTTCATAATTTTTAAAACATTTCATACCGTATCTTTTCGCGCAAGTCCTAAGTAACAGAGAACCGTACTTACACCCATATAGGTTGTCCATTGTTTTTGATTTTTAGTAAAAATTTATTTGTTCATAATTTGAAAACATTTAAAACTGATTCTTTTCATCAAGTATCAGCAATAGAGTAATCCTAAGTAAGGATTTTAATTTTTTTTAAAAAATTATTTTTATAATTTGTAAAAGACAATTTAAACTATCTTCCAAGTATCACAAACAGAGATCCCTTAACTCACTTTTTATTAAAAACTTATTTTAAAATAGTTCAAAACATTTTGCAATTATCAATCATCTTATCAGAAACTATCGCTATTAGAGATCCCAAAAAATCAATATCCATATTTTTGTAAACAAATTATTTTCATAATTTCTAAAACATTTTAAAACTATCTTTCAAGTCTAAGTACACAGAGATCCTACGCTTACTGGCATTTTGTTAAAAAATTTTATTTTTAATAATTTGAGAAACATGTTTAATCTTATTCCTTTCAAGTATCCAGCAACTAGTAGATCCTATTTAATTTGTTTTTTAAGAAAATTATTTTTATAATTTGAAAAGCATTTAAACTATCTTTAGAGGATCAGACGCAGAACGGAGTCCTACGTCTATTGTGTAAAATAACTTATTGTCATAGTTTGAAAACATTTAAACTATCTTCAAGTATCAGCAACAGAGATCTCTATTAATTTTTTCTAAACAAATTCATTTTCATATTTGAAAAACATTTAAACTATCTTCCAAGTATCAGAAACAGAGATCTTACCCACTTTTATTATAAAATTTAGTTTATAATTTAAAAAATCATTTGAATTTTCAATCATCTATCAGAAAACAGAGATTCCCAGATAATTTTTGTAATAACGAATATATTTTATAATTTGAAAACATGTCTTAAACACTATCTTGTCAAGGTCTAATGTAAGAAACACAGATCCTTACTTATCTTTTTGTAAAAATTTATTTTTTTTAATTGAGAAAACTAATTTTAAACTATGTCGTTTCAAGTATCAGCATAGGGATTCTATTTAATTTTTTTTTAAAAATTATTTTTATAATTTGAAAACATTGAAAACTACGCTTTCCAAGTAACAGAAACAGAGATCCTACTTACTCTTAGTAAAAAAAAATTTTTATAATTTGAAAAACTTTAGTACTATCTCTTCCAAGTATCAGCAAACAGAGATCCTATTTAATGTTTTTTAAAAAAATTATTTTATAATTCGAAAACAATTTAATCTATCTTCCAAGTATCAGAAACAGATGATCCTACTCGCCACGTTATTAAAAACTTATTTTTATAATTTCAAAGCATTTGAATTATCAATCATCTTATCAGAAACAGAGATCCCAATAATTGTTTGTAAACAAAATGTTATTTTCATATATTTTAAAAGACATTTAAACTATCTGGCACAAGTATCTAAGTAACACCGATTCTTACTTATTTTTGTTAAAAATTTATTTTTATATTTGTGAAAGAACCTTTAAACTAATCTTTCCATCGTATCCCAGCCAAACAGAGATCTCTATTAAATTTTTGTTTAGAAAAGAAAAATTTTTTTTATAATTTGAAACAACATTTTAAGCTATCTTTCAAGTACATAAGCAACAGAGATCACTACTTACTCTTTTGTAGAACAAATATTTTCATTAATTTGGAAACGATTTAAACTATCTATTCAAGTATCAGCAACAGAGCTTCCTATGTTAATTTTTGTGCTAATAAATTATTTTTATAATTTGAAAACATTTAAAAAACTATCTTTCCAAGTATCCGAAAACAGATATACTGTTTAATTTTTAAAAAAAATTTTTTACTTCACTTTTATTTAAAAACGTATTTTTAAAATTTCAAAAACATTTGAATTATCAATCATCTATCGGAAACAGAGATCCCAATTAATTTTTTTGTTAAACAACCTTATTTTCATAAATTTTACAACATTTAGAAACTAGTCTTTCAAGTAAAGCAACAGAGATCCTTACTTACCTTTTGGAAAAAATTTAATTTCTTATATTGTGATAACATTTAAACTATCTTTCAAGTATCAGCAGAACAGAGATCCTACT
>JAQIZT010001045.1:2500-10000 GCA_029228515.1 Populus alba x Populus x berolinensis | reverse complement strand
GCTGGGCTGTCCAGGCCAGGCAGGAAAATTCGTCGAGGGGATGCGCCGACGAAACAGGGGCTGTTCGGACACAGCAGGCAGTGCTGGAATCGGCAGCGCCGACGAAATCGCAAAGTCGTCGGAATCGGCAGCAGGTGCTGACGATGAGTCCGGACGATTTATAGTCCTAAGGCTTGACGAAAACGACTGGGGCCTAGACACACGCTGGGGCAGTGGGAAAAATCGGCAGCGCAAATTTTTTGACGAACATGGGCTGGACGCTGGCTGTCCAGGCCAGGCAGGAAAAATCGTCGGGGGACGCGCTGACGAAGCAGGGGCTGTTCAGACACAGCGGGCAGGGGTGGAATCGGCAGGAATCGGCAGGCCGGTGCTGCGATGAGTCTGGACTGTTTATAGTCCTAGGCGTGACGAAAAAGACTGGGGGCCTAGGCAGGGGCAGCGATGCCAACAGTGGGAAAAATCGGCAGCGCGGAGATCCGCAGCTGGAGGCCCGTCGGGGAAAATCGGCAGCGCAGATTTGTTGACGAACACGGGCTGGACGCTGGGGCTGTCGAGGCCAGGCAGGAAAAATTCGTCAAGGGGACGCGCTGACGAAACAGGGCTGTTCAGACACAGCCGGCAGTGTTGGAATCGGCAGCGCTGACGAGAACAGGGCTGTTCAGACACAGCAGGCAGTGTTGGAATCGGCAGCGCCGGACGAAATCGGAGAAGTCGGCAGAAATCGGCAGCCGGTGCTGGCGATGAGTCCGGACGATTTATAGTCCTAGGCTTTGACGAAAACGACTGGTGGCTAGACACACACTGGGGCTAGTGGCAGCTATGCCAACAGTGGGGAAAATCGGCAGCGCAGATTTGGTGACGAACACGGGCTGGACGCTGGGCTGTCGAGGCCAGGCAGGAAAATTCGTCAAGGGGACGCGCTGACGAAACAGGGGCTGTTCAGACACAGCAGGCAGTGTTGGAATCGGCAGCGCGGACGAACGAGGGGCTGTTCAGACAAATCGGCAACGTCGGAAAAATCGGCAGCGCGGATTTGTGCAGCTGGAGGCCCTATCAGCTGGCTGCCCGCAACGAGTCATTCAATTCTCTGCCCTATCAACATAACTCCCGATGTGTTGTTCGCTATCTTGGAAGAAGAGATCTCTTCCTCCCCGCGTCGGCCGGGTGCGATTACCCGGCGGCGTCGTTCAAATCACTGCCCTATCGGCCACAACTGCTGATGGGGGGGATATGAGGCCGGCCATGGTGGTGAGGGGAGGCCAAGACCGTGAAAGCAAGAGTTTCCCGGGGCTCCTCCGATGGCCGCGGCATGCGCGCTGCCGGTTTTCCCGCATCCCGCCAAGAAAACGTCGTGCTTTCCACGTGAAACCAATCCAGTAAAATCACAGCCATATTTTTGTGAGGCTGCCAGCCCGAATTTGGGGTCATTCTCCGGGCCTGGTTTCCTATTTTTGCGTTATTTCCCTTGAATTTTTAATGGTAGGAAAATAAAAAAAAATACTTCCCTGACCTCTGAAAAAAATCTGGGAAAAATTTATAAAGGTGGATTTGGATTTTTTGCCAACCTATGTGCAAAATTTCAGCTTCAAAATACCAAGAAATGAATTTTTTTAGAGGGGTCGGGTGGTGACAGCTTGGGGACCAAATAGTGGCCTGTGCCCCCTGCCAGGAGCTGCAATAGACACACTTATGAGCTCTTTAGGGGAGGTTGCCCCCCGACTGGCCATAGGGTGGCGCTGGCTGGCGCCCTATAAAGGCCTGCCGCGGGGGATTTGACGAGCTGCTGCTACAGCACGTGGGGTGGCCTCAGACGAGCCCGAAGTAACGTCCGCCATTCGATGACCCGTTTCCCTTTCCCGGCCGGCGACGAACCCGATTCCGACCACCGCCCTATAAAAATCCACAACAAACGCGCGCCGCGATGCGCCCCGCCCGCTGCTCCCGCGCCCAGCCGTCTGCGCTTTTGGCGCTGGGGCGCCTGGGGCCTAGGGGGCCTGGGGCCCTTGGGGGGCCCTTGGGCTCTTGGGCGATTGGTGTCCGCAATCTAGCGCGCGCGCTGGCAATGATTATTCCATGCCGCGCTGCGCAAGCGGGGGCTTGACCGCGGGGACAAGCCCCTGCAGGCTGGCTATCTTACCACGCGGTGTGGGGCTGCCTTCCGGGGCCTTGCCCCCTGCGCTCTTGCCTGCCCCCCGCGCGGTGAGAGGCTAACGCACACACGACTGCGGCACGCGATGCCAGCAGTGGGAAAAATCTGGCAGCGCTCGGACAGCCCCCGCTGGCTCTTGCTGTCGTGCCCCGGCGGGGGGGGGCTTGCCTTCGGGGCACCGGTGGCTAGCGGCAGCTGATGCCAGCAGTGGGAAAAATCGGCAAAGCGCGTGGACAGCCCCCGCTGGCTGTGCTGTCGTGCCCGCGGGGGGGCTGCCTTCGGGCCCGGGGCTAGCGGCAGCTGATGCCAGCAGTGGGAAAAATCGGGCAAGCGCGTGGGATCAGCCCCCGCACCCGCTTGGCTTGCTGTCGTGCCCGCAGGAGCGGGGGCTGCCTCGGGCCCGGTTGTGGGCATGCGGCAAGCGATGCCAGCAGCTGGAAAAAATCGCAGCGCGGACAAGCCCCCCGCGGTCTTGCTGCCGTGCCAGCGGGGGGCTGCCTTCTTCGGGCCCAGGGGCTAAGCGCTAGAAGCGATGCCAGCAGTGGGAAAAAAAATCGGCAAGCGCGGACAAGCCCCCGCTGGCTTGCTGTCGTTGCCCGCCGGAGGGGAGTGGCGGGCTGCCTTCGGGCCCGGTATTGGCATAGCGGTCAGCGATGCCAGCAGTGGGGAAAAAAATCGGCCAAAGCGCGGACAGCCCCGCGCTGGCTTGCTGTTCTTGCCCGCGGGGGGGCTTGCCTTCGGAGCCCGGGGTTTTTATTGGCAGCTGGCAGCGATGCCTAGCAGTGGGAAAAATCGGCAGCTGCGGACAGCCCCCGCTGGCTTGCTGTCTTGCCAGCGGGGGGGGCTGCCTTCGGGACCAGGCGGCCCCCTGCGCTCTTTGCCTGCCCCCCCCGCGCTGGGAGAGGCTAGGCGCTCTGCTGGGGCCAGCCCGACGTCGCTGGCCGCGCATGCGCTGCATTATGTTGCCGGTTTTCCCTCGCATTCCCGCAAAGAAAATCGTCGTGCGTTTTCCACATGAAACCAAGTCCAGTAAAAATCAGCCATATTTTTGTGAGTGCTCGCCTTAGCACGAATTTGGGGTCATTCCGGGCCGTTTCCCTATTTTTGCCGTTAATTTCCTTGATTTTTAATGGTAGGAAAATAAAAGAAAAATACTTCCCGACCTCGCAAAAAATCTAGGGAAAATATATAAAGTTGTTTGGATTTTTGCCTAACCCCCATATGTGCAAAATTTCAGCTCAAAATACCAAGAAATGAATTTTTTAGAGGGGGTGGGGGGTGACAGCTGGGACCTAGTAGTGTCTACCCCTACTGCCAGAGCTGGCAATAACACTTATAGCTCCTTTAGGGGGGTGCCCCCTGGCTGGCCAGATGGGTGCTAGCGTCAGGCTGGCGCCCATAGGCCCTGCCGCGGGGGATTTGTGGGCTGGCTGCTTAATGCTGCTCGGACTAAACGTGGGCGGCCTCACAGGCCCGACAGTAACGCCGCCATCGATGACCCCGGTTTTCCGGCCGCGCGACGACCCGATTCCGGCCCACCGTCCCTGTGGACCCGCTCCAAGCCGTTGGTGCGCGTTGGGGCTGCTATACATATTCGCGCGCGTAGCTGGTGCGTGCGCACGCACTACAAATCTGATTTGCCAGCGCTCGTGCCAACCAATTGGCAGCCCCAAACGCGCCCAACCGGGCTATGGCGCGACGTACATGATTCCGGCCACCGTCCCTGTGACCCGCTCCAAGAAGCCGTTGGGCGCGTTGGGGCTTGCTTATCCGCGGCTGCGGGGCGCGCACGCACTCTGATTTGCCAGGCGCTCGTGCCAACCAATAGGCAGCCCCAACGCGCGCCAACGGCTTGGCGCGAACGTCACGATTCCTGCCACCGTCCCTGTGACCCGCTCCAAGCCGTTTTTTTTCGGGCGCTGGTTGGGGCTTTGCTTATCCGCGGCTTGCTTGAGGGCTGCACAAGGCACTCTGATTTGCCAGCGCTTCGTGCCAACCAATAGGCAGCCCGCAAACGCGCCCCAACGGTCTTGGCGCGACGTCACGATTCCGGCCACCGTCCCCGGGAAACCTCCGCTCCAAGCCGTTGGGCGCGTTGGGGCTGCTTATCCGCGGCTTCAGTTGGGCGTGGGGCCTTAACAAGCCTGCGCTTCGTTCCAAAGGTGCTGGCAGCTGACAGGATAGGAACCGCGCGCTCTCTCAGCTTGCCGCGACATCCCGGTGGCGGTGGCCGTAATCCCTGCCCATCACCCGCTCCAAGCCGTTGGGCGCCGTTGGGGCTGCTTATTCCGCTTGTCTCGGGCGTGAGGCCTTAACAGAATTCCCCTCGTGCCAAGGTGCTAGGCAGCCCCAACGCGCCCAACGGCTTGGCGCTACGTAACTGCGACGTCCTGATTTCCGCCACCGCTGTCGTGACCCGCTCCAAGCGTTTGGGCGCGTTGGGGCTGCTTAATCCGCGGTCTCGGGTGTGGGGCCCTTATCAGGATTCCCCTCGTAGCCAAGGTGCTGGCAGCCCCACCGCGCCCAACGGCTTGGCGCGACGTCACTGCAAGCGGTGGCCTCTGCCTGTGCTCGCAAGCTGGAGGCCTGGCCGAAACGTGGTCTGGTGGCGGACCGCCGAGCTTGGGGATTGCGAGGAGAGCCTGTACCGCGTGGGCGTGCCGCATTCAGTTTGCTGCGCTCCGTGCCAAGGTGGCAGGCTCTCGTCGTGCCGAGTGACCGGCCGAAGGGCTCCAGGCCGGGGTGAGGTAGGTGGCCCCGCAGGGGGGGGCCGGAGGGCCGAGGGCACTTCTGGCTTATCTGTAGTCGCGCGGGTCGAGTCTGATCAGAGTTCAAGAACTCATGGGACGCCCACGGACGGGGTCGCGTACGTTGATCGGATCACTCTTTGTGCTTTTCTAACGCTGGCAGCCGGCGCGGATCCGAAGCGCGCAGCGGCCCTGCTGAGCCCCTTCGAGATCCGCCGCGTCCCCCGCGGCTTTTTGCGTGTCCCTTCGAGTTCCCCCGCGTCCCCCGCGGCTTGTTGCTTGTCCCTTCGTATTCCTTCGCGTCCCCCAGCGGCGTGTTGCTTGTCCCTTCGAGATCCTTTCGCGTCCAGCGGTGCGGGCACGATCTCTCTCGGGCTGTTTCCACATGCCCTCGTGGCCGTGGTTCGCTCGTCGGGATTGTTGTCGCGTGTACGCAGAGTCGCATGAGCGGTAATTGTGCTGTCCGTGTCGGCAGGCGCCGTGCTTGTGCACCGAACTGTCGGCCTGCTGCCCCCATCACGCTCAGCCCAAGGCCTGGGTTGCCTTGCGAGCGAGGCGGGGTTCCTGTGCTGCGTACCCCCCTTTCGGTGGAATTGGAATGTGTAGCCTGTCCCTCTCCGCCGCGCGCCTCCCCGGGGGCGCGGGGCGAACTTTCTAGCAAAGCCGCCCGGGTGTTTCAGTCGAGCGGAATCCCGCCGAACTGGCCCACGCGCGGTCAGCTCGTGCTTTCGGGATGCGGAACGCGATGCCGGCGCGGGGGCCGCCGCCCATGCGACCGTCCCGTTCGAGCCGCTCGTGCTCGATAAGAACGACTTCCCTCGCCCGTCTCAGGCCCTCTTCTCATCGGCGTCGGGGATAGTGCGGGTCGTGGTGTCCGCCAAGGAATGCTACATGGTTGATCCTGCCAGTAGTCCATATGCTTGGCTCAAAGATTAAGCCATGCATGTGGTTAAGTATGAACTAATTCAGACTGTAGAAACCTGCGAATGGCTCAATAAATCAGTTATAGTTTTGTTTGATGGTATTTGCTACTCGGATAACCGTAGTAATTCTAGAGCTAATACGTGCAACAAACCCCGACTTCTGGAAGGGACGCATTTATTAGATAAAAGGTCGACGCGGGCTCTGCCGTTGCTCTGATGATTCATGATAACTCGACGGATCGCACGGCCATCGTGCTGGCGACGCATCATTCAAATTTCTGCCCTATCAACTTTCGATCGGTCAGTTTAGAGGCCTACCATGGTTCGGTAGACGGTCTGACGGAGAATTAGGGTTTCGATTCCGGAGAGGGTGCCTTGAGAAACGGCTAACCACATCCAAGCAGAACGGGCAGCAGGGCGCGCAAATTACCCAATCCTGACTCAGGGGAGGTTTCAGTGAAAATTAAATTATACAATACCGGGACTCTTCGAAGTCTTGCGTAATATGGAATGAGTACAATCTAAATTCCCTTAACGGAGGGGATCCATCTGGAGGGCATAGGTTTTTTTCTTAGGTAGCCAGCTAAGCCGCGGTACTTTCCTGCGCATCCATTAGCGTATATTTAACGTTGTTGCAAAAGTTAAAAAGCTCGATAGTTGGACTTTGGTTTGGGTCGGCCGGTCCGCCTCAGGTGTGCACGGTTCGCCTCGTCCCTTCTGACCGGCCGATGCGCCGCTCCTGGCCTAAACTTGGCCGGGTCGTTTTGCCTTTTCCAGGTGCTGTTTTTTTGAAGAAATTAGACGTGCTCAAAAAGCAAGCCTACGCTCTGGATTTACATTTAGCATGGGATTAACATCTTAGAGTTTTCGATCCTATTGTGTTGGGCCTTCGGGATCGGAGTAATGATTAAACTGGGGCAGTCGGGGGCATTACGTTTTATTTCATAGTCAGAGCGTGAAATTTCTTGGATTTATGGAAAGACGCAACAACTGCGAAAGCATTTTGCAAGGATGTTTTCATTATTCAAAGACGAAAGTTGGGGGCTCGGAAGTCCGAATCAGATACCGTCCTTGTCTCAACCATAAATCGATGACGACAAGGGATTGGCGGAGGATCGTTCGCTTCTAGGACTCCGGCCAGCACCTTATGAGAAATCAAAGTTTTTGGGGTTTTGGGGGGAGTATGGGTCGCAAGGCTGAAAACTTTAAAGGAATTGACGGGAAAGGGCACCACCAGGGAGTGGAGCCTTGCAGGCTCTTAATTTGACTCAGCTCGGGGGGAAACTTTACCAGGTCCAGACTTAGTTAGGATTGACAGACTGAGAGCTCTTTCTTGATTCTATGGTGTGGTGGTGCTTGGCCGTTTCTTTAGTTGGTGGAGCGATTTCTGTCTGCGTTTAATTCCATGGTTGACGAACGAGACCCTCAGCCTGCCCTAACTAGCTATGCGGAGGGTGACCCTCCGCGGCCAGCTTCTTAGAGGGACTATTGGCCTTCCAGGCCAAGCGTAGTTTGAGGCAATAAACAGGTCTTGTGATTGACCTTTAGATGTTCAAGCGGTACCGCCACCGTCGCCGCGTAACCACTGATGTATTCAACGAGTTCTATTAGCCTTGGCCGACAGGCCCGGGTAATCTTTGAAATTTCATCGTGATGGGGATAGATCATTGCAATTGTTGGT
>JAQIZT010001044.1:0-5000 GCA_029228515.1 Populus alba x Populus x berolinensis | reverse complement strand
GCCCCACACCCGAGACCGCGGATAAGCAGCCCCAACGCGCCCAACGGCTTGGAGCGGGTCACGGCAGCGGTGGCCGGAATCAGGACGTCGCCGTTACGTAGCGCCAAGCCGTTGGGCGCGTTGGGGCTGCCAGCACCTTGGCACGAGGGGAATCCTGTTAAGGCCCCACGCCCGAGACCGCGGATAAGCAGCCCCAACGCGCCCAACGGCTTGGAGCGGGTGACGGGCAGGGATTCCGGCCACCGCCACCGGGACGTCGCGGCAAGCTGAGAGGCGCGCGTCAGCTGCCAGCACCTTGGAACGAGCGCGGCTTGTTAAGGCCCCACGCCCACGCCGCGGATAAGCAGCCCCAACGCGCCCAACGGCTTGGAGCGGGTCCCGGGGACGGTGGCCGGAATCGTGACGTCGCGCCAAGCCGTTGGGCGCGTTGGGGCTGCCTATTGGTTGGCACGAGCGCTGGCAAATCAGAGTGCGTGCGCGCCCGCAGCCGCGGATAAGCAGCCCCAACGCGCCCAACGGCTTGGAGCGGGTCACAGGGACGGTGGCCGGAATCGTGACGTCGCGCCAAGCCGTTGGGCGCGTTGGGGCTGCCTATTGGTTGGCACGAGCGCTGGCAAATCAGAGTGCGTGCGCGCCCGCAGCCGCGGATAAGCAGCCCCAACGCGCCCAACGGCTTGGAGCGGGTCACAGGGACGGTGGCCGGAATCGTGACGTCGCGCCAAGCCGTTGGGCGCGTTGGGGCTGCCTATTGGTTGGCACGAGCGCTGGCAAATCAGAGTGCGTGCGCGCCCGCAGCCGCGGATAAGCAGCCCCAACGCGCCCAACGGCTTGGAGCGGGTCACAGGGACGGTGGCCGGAATCGTGACGTCGCGCCAAGCCGTTGGGCGCGTTGGGGCTGCCTATTGGTTGGCACGAGCGCTGGCAAATCAGAGTGCGTGCGCGCCCGCAGCCGCGGATAAGCAGCCCCAACGCGCCCAACGGCTTGGAGCGGGTCACAGGGACGGTGGCCGGAATCGGGTCGTCGCCGGCCGGAAAACGGGTCATCGATGGCGGCGTTACTTCGGGCCATGAGGCCCCCCACGTTAGTCCGAGCATAGCAGCAGCCCACAAATCCCCCGCGGCAGGCCTATGGGCGCCAGCCAGCGCGCCCCATGGCCAGCCAGGGGGCACCCCCCTAAAGAGCTATAAGTGTTATTGCAGCTCTGGCAGGGGTAGACACTACTAGGTCCCAGCTGTCACCCCCCCTCTAAAAAATTCATTTCTTGGTATTTTGAGCTGAAATTTTGCACATATGTTGGAAAAAATCCAATCCAACTTTATAAATTTTCCCAGATTTTTTCGAGGTCGGGAAGTATTTTTTTTTATTTTCCTACCATTAAAAATCAAGGAAATACGCAAAAATAGGAACCGGCCCGGAATGACCCCAAATTCGGCTGGCAGCCTCACAAAAATATGGCTGATTTTACTGGATTGGTTTCATGTGGAAAGCACGACGTTTTCTTGGCGGGATGCGAGAAAACCGGCAGCGCGCATGCGCGGCCAGCGACGTCGGGCTGGCCCCAGCAGCGCCTAGCCTCTCCCGCGCGGGGGGCAGGCAAGAGCGCAGGGGCCCCGGGCCCGAAGGCAGCCCCCCCGCGGGCAAGACAGCAAGCCAGCGGGGGCTGTCCGCGCTGCCGATTTTTCCCACTGCTGGCATCGCTGCCGCTGCCCCGGGCCCGAAGGCAGCCCCCCGCGGGCACGACAGCAAGCCAGCGGGGGCTGTCCGCGCTGCCGATTTTTCCCACTGCTGGCATCGCTGCCGCTGCCCCGGGCCCGAAGGCAGCCCCCCCGCGGGCACGACAGCAAGCCAGCGGGGGCTGTCCGCGCTGCCGATTTTTCCCACTGCTGGCATCGCTGCCGCTGCCCCGGGCCCGAAGGCAGCCCCCCCGCGGGCACGACAGCAAGCCAGCGGGGGCTGTCCGCGCTGCCGATTTTTCCCACTGCTGGCATCGCTGCCGCTGCCCCGGGCCCGAAGGCAGCCCCCCCGCGGGCACGACAGCAAGCCAGCGGGGGCTGTCCGCGCTGCCGATTTTTCCCACTGCTGGCATCGCTGCCGCTGCCCCGGGCCCGAAGGCAGCCCCCCCGCGGGCACGACAGCAAGCCAGCGGGGGCTGTCCGCGCTGCCGATTTTTCCCACTGCTGGCATCGCTGCCGCTGCCCCGGGCCCGAAGGCAGCCCCCCCGCGGGCACGACAGCAAGCCAGCGGGGGCTGTCCGCGCTGCCGATTTTTCCCACTGCTGGCATCGCTGCCGCTGCCCCGGGCCCGAAGGCAGCCCCCCCGCGGGCACGACAGCAAGCCAGCGGGGGCTGTCCGCGCTGCCGATTTTTCCCACTGCTGGCATCGCTGCCGCTGCCCCGGGCCCGAAGGCAGCCCCCCCGCGGGCACGACAGCAAGCCAGAGGGGGCTGTCCGCGCTGCCGATTTTTCCCACTGCTGGCATCGCTGCCGCAGAGTGTGCGTAGCCTCTCCCGCGCGGGGGGCAGGCAAGAGCGCAGGGGGGCAAGGCCCGAAGGCAGCCCCCCCGCGGGTAAGATAGCCAGCCAGCAGGGGCTGTCCCCGCGTCAGCCCCCGTTGCGCAGCGCGGCATGGAAATCATTGCCGCGCGCGCGCGCGCCCAATCGCCCAAGAGCCCAAGGGCCCCCAAGGGCCCCAGGCCCTCAGGCCCCAGCGCCCCAGCGCCAAGCGCAGACGCGGGCGCGGCGCGGGCGCGGCGCGCGCGTGTGATTTTTATAGGGCGGTGGTCGGAATCGGGTCGTCGCCGGCCGGAAAACGGGTCATCGATGGCGGCGTTACTTCGGGCCGTGAGGCCCCCCACGTGTGTAGCAGCAGCTCGCAAATCCCCCGCGGCAGGCCTATGGGCGCCAGCCAGCGCGCCCCATGGCCAGTCGGGGGGCACCCCCCTAAAGAGCTATAAGTGTTATTGCAGCTCTGGCAGGGGCAGACACTACTAGGTCCCAGCTGTCACCCCCCCTCTAAAAAATTCATTTCTTGGTATTTTGAGCTGAAATTTTGCACATAGGTTGGCAAAAATCCAATCCACCTTTATAAATTTTCCCAGATTTTTTCGAGGTCGGGAAGTATTTTTTTTTATTTTCCTACCATTAAAAATCAAGGAAATACGCAAAAATAGGAACCGGCCCGGAATGACCCCAAATTCGGCTGGCAGCCTCACAAAAATATGGCTGATTTTACTGGATTGATTTCACGTGGAAAGCATGACGTTTTCTTGGCGGGATGCGGGAAAACCGGCAGCGCGCATGCCGCGGCCACCGGAGGAGCCCCGGGAAAACTCTTGCTTTCACGGTCTTGGCCTCCCCTCACCACCATGGCCGGCCTCTAATCCCCCCCATCAGCAGTTGTGGCCGATAGGGCAGTGATTTGAACGACGCCGCCGGGTAATCGCACCCGGCCGACGCGGGGAGGAAGAGATCTCTTCTTCCAAGATAGCGAACAACACATCGGGAGTTATGTTGATAGGGCAGAGAATTGAATGACTCGTTGCGGGCAGCCAGCTGATAGGGCCTCCAGCTGCACAAATCCGCGCTGCCGATTTTTCCGACGTTGCCGATTTGTCTGAACAGCCCCTCGTTCGTCCGCGCTGCCGATTCCAACACTGCCTGCTGTGTCTGAACAGCCCCTGTTTCGTCAGCGCGTCCCCTTGACGAATTTTCCTGCCTGGCCTCGACAGCCCAGCGTCCAGCCCGTGTTCGTCAACAAATCTGCGCTGCCGATTTTCCCCGACGGGCCTCCAGCTGCGGATCTCCGCGCTGCCGATTTTTCCCACTGTTGGCATCGCTGCCGCTGCCTAGGCCCCCAGTCTTTTTCGTCACGCCTAGGACTATAAACAGTCCAGACTCATCGCCAGCACCGGCTGCCGATTCTGCCGACTTCTCCAATTTCGTCGGCGCTGCCGATTCCAACACTGCCCGCTGTGTCTGAACAGCCCCTGCTTCGTCAGCGCATCCCCTTGACGATTTTTCCTGCCTGGCCTGGACAGCCCAGCGTCCAGCCCATGTTCGTCAAAAAATCTGCGCTGCCGATTTTTCCCACTGTTGGCATAGCTGCCACTGCCCCAGTGTGTGTCTAGGCCCCCAGTCGTTTCCGTCAAGCCTGGGACTATAAATCGTCCGGACTCATCGCCAGCACCGGCTGCCGATTCTGCCGACTTCTCCGATTTCGTCGGCGCTGCCGATTCCAACACTGCCTGCTGTGTCTGAACAGCCCCTGTTTCGTCAGCGCGTCCCCTTGACGAATTTTCCTGCCTGGCCTAGACAGCCCAGCGTCCAGCCCGTGTTCGTCAACAAATCTGCGCTGCCGATTTTCCCCGACGGGCCTCCAGCTGCGGATCTCCGCGCTGCCGATTTTTCCCACTGTTGGCATCGCTGCCCCTGCCTAGGCCCCCAGTCTTTTTCGTCACGCCTAGGACTATAAACAGTCCAGACTCATCGCCAGCACCGGCTGCCGATTCTGCCGATTTCGTCGGCGCTGCCGATTCCAGCACTGCCTGCTGTGTCCGAACAGCCCCTGTTTCGTCGGCGCATCCCCTCGACGAATTTTCCTGCCTGGCCTGGACAGCCCAGCGTCCAGCCCGTGTTCGTCAAGCAATCTGCGCCTCCGATCTTCCCCGACGGGCCTGCAGCTTGCACAAATCTGCGCTGCCGATCTTCCCCTTTGGTGGCATGGCTGCCACTGCCCCGATGTCTAGACCAACAGTCTTTCTCTTCAAGCCTTGGACTATCCAGTCCCGAGATCCCGGGAGCGCTGCCCGGTCCCATCCCATCCCAGCCTCCTCGACGCCGTGCCCCTAGAGGGGCCGGGGGGGACGAATCGGAGCGACATGGGGCTGAATCTCAGTGGATCGTGGCAGCAAGGCCACTCTGCCACTTACAATACCCCGTCGCGTATTTAAGTCGTCTGCAAAGGATTCTACCCGCCGCTCGGTGGGAATTGTACTTCAAGGC
>JAQIZT010001043.1:0-11309 GCA_029228515.1 Populus alba x Populus x berolinensis | reverse complement strand
ATCTATAGTTATGGACCTTTTGAGCCGGTATTCTCGTCGTCTCTGTGGAATTGCCCGACCGGACGTTGTAGTCGTGTCCTACGGATTCCACGCAACTCCAGGGGAAACAGCCTTCAGAAAACTCGTGAATGAAATTTTAGCGCGATCCAACGGTCGTATATATAGTTATGGACCTTTTGAGCGGTATTCTGGTCGTCTCGGTGGAATTGCCCTACCGGACGTTGTAGTCGTGTCCTACCGATTCCACGCAACTACATGGGAAACAGGCTCCGGAAACTCATGAACAAATTTGAGCGCGATCCAACGGTCGGATCTATAGTTATGGACCTTTTGAGCCGGTATTCTGGTCGTGTCGGTGGAATTACCAGTCCGAACGTCGTATTCGTGTCGTATCGATTCCACGCAACTCCATGGGAAACTGACTCTGGAAACTCGTGAAAAAAATTTAACCGCGATCCAACGGTCGGATCTATAGTTATGGACCTTTTGAGCCGGTATTCTAGTCGTCTCTGTGGAATTGCCCGACCGGACGTTGTAGTCGTGTGCTACGGATTCCACGCAACTCCAGGGGAAACAGCCTTCAGAAAACTCGTGAATGAAATTTTAGCGCGATCCAACGGTCGTATCTATAGTTATGGACCTTTTGAGCGGTATTCTGGTCGTCTCGGTGGAATTGCCCTACCGGACGTGGTAGTCGTGTCCTACCGATTCCACGCAACTACATGGGAAACAGGCTCCGGAAACTCATGAACAAAATTTTGAGCGCGATCCAACGGTCGGATCTATAGTTATGGACCTTTTGAGCCGGTTATTCTGGTCGTCTCTGTGGGAATTGCCCGACCGGACGTCGTAGTCGTGTCGTACCGATTCCACGCAACTCTATGGGAAACAGACTCCGGAAACTCGTGAAAAAATTTTAAGCGCGATCCAACGGTCGGATCTATAGTTATGGACCTTTTGAGCCGGTATTCTGGTCGTCTCGGTGGAATTGCCCGACCGGACGTGGTCGTCGTGTCGTACCGATTCAACGCAACTCCATGGGAAACAGACTCCGGAAACTCGTGAAAAAAATTTAAGCGCGATCCAACGGTCGGATCTATAGTTATGGACCTTTTGAGCCGGTATTCTGGTCGTCTCTGTGGAATTGCCCGACGGACGTTGTAGTCGTGTCCTACCGATTCCACGCAACTCCAGGGGAAACAGCCTCCGGAACTCGTGAACAAAATTTTAGCGCGATCCAACGGTCGTATCTATAGTTATGGACCTTTTGAGCCGGTATTCTGGTCGTCTCGGTGGAATTGCCCGACCGGACGTGGTAGTCGTGTCCTACCGATTCCACGCAACTACAGGGGAAACAGGCTCCGGAAACTCGTGAACAAAATTTTAGCGCGATCCAACGGTCGGATCTATAGTTATGGACCTTTTGAGCCGGTATTCTGGTCGTCTTGTGGAATTGCCAGTCCGGACGTTGTAGTCGTGTCGTATCGATTCCACGCAACTCCATGGGAAACAGACTCGGAAACTCGTGTGAAAAAATTTAACGCGATCCAACGGTCGGATCTATAGTTATGGACCTTTTGGCCGGCATTTGGTCGTCTCGTGGAATTGCCGACCGGACGTGTCGTCGTCGTCTGTCCTACCGATTCCACGCAACTCTATGGGAAACAGCCTCCGGAAACTCGTGAAAAAAATTTAAGCGCGATCCAACGGTCGGATCTATAGTTATGGACCTTTTGAGCCGGTATTCTGGTCGTCTCTGTGGAATTGCCGACCGGACGTTGTCGTCGTGTCCTACCGATTCCACGCAACTCCATGGGAAACAGACTCCGGAAACTCGTGAAATTTTAACGCGATCCAACGGTCGGATCTATAGTTATGGACCTTTTGAGCCGGTATTCTGGTCGTCTCTGTGGAATTGCCCGACCGGACGTTGTAGTCGTGTCCTACGATTCCACGCAACTCCAAGGGAAACAGCCTCGGAAAACTCGTGAACAAAATTTTAACGCGATCCAACGGTCGGATCTATAGTTATGGACCTTTTGGGCCGGTATTTTGGTCGTGTCGGTGGAATTGACCGACCGGACGTCGTGGTAGTCGTGTCCTACCGATTCCACGCAACTCATGGGAAACAGACTCCGGAAACTCGTGAAAAAATTTAAGCGCGATCCAACGATCGATCTATAGTTATGGACCTTTTGAGCCGGTATTCTGGTCGTCTCGGTGGAATTGCCGACGGACGTCGTATCGTCGTGTCGTACCGATTCAACGCAACTCCATGGAAACAGACTCCGGAACTCGTGAAAAAAATTTAAGCGCGATCCAACGGTCGGATCTATAGTTATGGACCTTTTGAGCCGGTATTCTCGTCGTCTCTGTGGAATTGCCCGACCGGACGTTGTAGTCGTGTCCTACGGATTCCACGCAACTCCAGGGGAAACAGCCTTCAGAAAACTCGTGAATGAAATTTTAGCGCGATCCAACGGTCGTATCTATAGTTATGGACCTTTTGAGCCGGTATTCTGGTCGTCTCGGTGGAATTGCCCTACCGGACGTGGTAGTCGTGTGTCCTACCGATTCCACGCAACTACATGGGAACAGGCTCCGGAAACTCATGAACAAAATTTGAGCGCGATCCAACGGTCGGATCTATAGTTATGGACCTTTTCAGCCGGTATTCTGGTCGTGTCGGTGGAATGGACCGAACGGACGTCGTAGTCGTGTCGTACCGATTCCACGCAACTCCATGGGAAACAGACTCTGGAAACTCGTGAAAAAAATTTAACCGCGATCCAACGGTCGGATCTATAGTTATGGACCTTTTGAGCCGGTATTCTGGTCGTCTCTGTGGAATTGCCCGACCGGACGTGGTCGTGTGTCGTACCGATTCCACGCAACTCCATGGGAAACAGACTCGAAAACTCGTGAAAAAATTTAAGCGCGATCCAACGGTCGGATCTATAGTTATGGACCTTTTGAGCCGGTATTCTGGTCGTCTCTGTGGAATTGCCCGACCGGACGTTGTAGTCGTGTCCTACCGATTCCACGCAACTCCATGGGAAACAGCTCCGGAAACTCGTGAACAAAATTTAGCGCGATCCAACGGTCGGATCTATAGTTATGGACCTTTTGAGCCGGTATTCTGGTCGTCTCTGTGGAATTGCCCGACCGGACGTTGTAGTCGTGTCCTACCGATTCCACGCAACTCCAGGGGAAACAGCCTCCGGAAACTCGTGAACAAAATTTTAACGCGATCCAACGGTCGGATCTATAGTTATGGACCTTTTGAGCGGTATTCTGGTCGTGTCGGTGGATTTGCCCGACCGGACGTCGTAGTCGTGTCGTACCGATTCCACGCAACTCCATGGGAAACTGACTCTGGAAACTCGTGAAAAAATTTAACGCGATCCAACGGTCGGATCTATAGTTATGGACCTTTTGAGCCGGTATTCTGGTCGTCTCTGTGGAATTGCCCGACCGGACGTTGTAGTCGTGTCCTACCGATTCCACGCAACTCCAGGGGAAACAGCCTCCGGAAAACTCGTGAACAAATTTTAACGCGATCCAACGGTCGGATCTATAGTTATGGACCTTTTGAGCCGGTATTCTGGTCGTCTCTGTGGAATTGCCCGACCGGACGTTGTAGTCGTGTCCTACCGATTCCACGCAACTCCAGGGGAAACAGCCTCCGGAAACTCGTGAACGAAATTTTAGCGCGATCCAACGGTCGGGATCTATAGTTATGGACCTTTTGAGCCGGTATTCTGGTCGTCTCTGTGAATTGCCAGACCGGACGTTGTAGTCGTGTCCTATCGATTCCACGCAACTCCAGGGAAACAGCCTCCGGAAACTCGTGAACAAAATTTTAACGCGATCCAACGGTCGGATCTATAGTTATGGACTTTTGGGCCGGTTATTTGGTCGTGTCGATGGAATTGGACCGACCGGACGTCGTCGTCGTCGTCATGTCATACCGATTCAACGTAACTCTATAGGGAAACAGACTCGGAAACTCGTGAAAAACATTTTAAGCGCGATCCAACGGTCAGATCTGTAGTTATGGACCTTTTGAGCCGGTATTCTGGTCGTCTCGGTGGAATTGCCCGACCGGACGTGGTCGTCGTGTCGTACCGATTCAACGCAACTCCATGGGAAACAGACTCCGAAAACTCGTGAAAAAAATTTAAGCGCGATCCAACGGTCGGATCTATAGTTATGGACCTTTTGAGCCGGTATTCTCGTCGTCTCTGTGGAATTGCCCGACCGGACGTTGTAGTCGTGTCCTACGGATTCCACGCAACTCCAGGGGAAACAGCCTCAGAAAAACTCGTGAATGAAATTTTAGCGCGATCCAACGGTATCTATAGTTATGGACCTTTTGAGCCGGTATTCTGGTCGTCTCGGTGCAATTGCCCTACCGGACGTGGTAGTCGTGTCCTACCGATTCCACGCAACTACATGGGAAACAGGCTCCGGAAACTCATGAACAAAATTTAGCGCGATCCAACGGCCGGATCTATAGTTATGGACCTTTTCAGCCAGTATTCTGGTCGTGTCGGTGGAATTACCAGTCCGAACGTCGTATTCGTGTCGTATCGATTCACGCAACTCCATGGGAAACTGACTCTGGAAACTCGTGAAAAAAATTTAACCGCGATCCAACGGTCGGATCTATAGTTATGGACCTTTTGAGCCGGTATTCTAGTCGTCTCTGTGGAATTGCCCGACCGGACGTTGTAGTCGTGTGCTACGGATTCCACGCAACTCCAGGGGAAACAGCCTTCAGAAAACTCGTGAATGAAATTTTAGCGCGATCCAACGGTCGTATCTATAGTTATGGACCTTTTGAGCCGGTATTCTGGTCGTCTCGGTGGAATTGCCCTACCGGACGTGGTAGTCGTGTCCTACCGATTCCACGCAACTACATGGGAAACAGGCTCCGGAAACTCATGAACAAAATTTGAGCGCGATCCAACGGTCGGATCTATAGTTATGGACCTTTTGGGCCGGTTATTTTGGTCGTGTCGATGGAATGGACCGACCGGACGTCGTCGTCGTGTCGTACCGATTCAACGCAACTCTATGGGAAACAGACTCCGGAAACTCGTGAAAAACATTTAAGCGCGATCCAACGGTCAGATCTGTAGTTATGGACCTTTTGAGCCGGTATTCTGGTCGTCTCGGTGGAATTGCCCGACCGGACGTGGTCGTCGTGTCGTACCGATTCAACGCAACTCCATGGGAAACAGACTCCGAAAACTCGTGAAAAAAATTTAAGCGCGATCCAACGGTCGGATCTATAGTTATGGACCTTTTGA
Organism: Populus alba x Populus x berolinensis; assembly: GCA_029228515.1. Taxonomy (NCBI): domain Eukaryota; kingdom Viridiplantae; phylum Streptophyta; class Magnoliopsida; order Malpighiales; family Salicaceae; genus Populus; species Populus alba x Populus x berolinensis. Next base: position 5,994 of record JAQIZT010001043.1, on the reverse strand, counting down.
GCCGGTATTCTCGTCGTCTCTGTGGAATTGCCCGACCGGACGTTGTAGTCGTGTCCTACGGATTCCACGCAACTCCAGGGGAAACAGCCTTCAGAAAAACTCGTGAATGAAAATTTTAGCGCGATCCAACGGTCGTATCTATAGTTATGGACCTTTTGAGCCGGTATTCTGGTCGTCTCGGTGCAATTGCCCTACCGGACGTGGTAGTCGTGTCCTACCGATTCCACGCAACTACATGGGAAACAGGCTCCGGAAACTGGTGAACAAAATTTGAGCGCGATCCAAAATTCGGATCTATAGTTATGGACCTTTTCAGCCAGTATTCTGGTCGTGTCGGTGGAATTACCAGTCCGGACGTCGTATTCGTGTCGTATCGATTCCACGCAACTCCATGGGAAACTGACTCTGGAAACTCGTGTAAAAAATTTAACCGCGATCCAACGGTCGGATCTATAGTTATGGACCTTTTGAGCCGGCATTCTGGTCGTCTCTGTGGAATTGCCCGACCGGACGTTGTAGTCGTGTCCTACCGATTCCACGCAACTCCAGGGGAAACAGCCTCCGGAAACTAGTGAACAAAATTTTAACGCGATCCAACGGTCGGATCTATAGTTATGGACCTTTTGAGCCGGTATTCTGGTCGTCTCTGTGGAATTGCCCGACCGGACGTTGTAGTCGTGTCCTACCGATTCCACGCAACTCCAGGGGAAACTGCCTCCGGAAACTCGTGAACGAAATTTTAACGCGATCCAACGGTCGGATCTATAGTTATGGACCTTTTGAGCCGGTATTCTGGTCGTCTCTGTGGAATTGCCAGACCGGACGTTGTAGTCGTGTCCTATCGATTCCACGCAACTCCAAGGGAAACAGCCTCCGGAAACTCGTGAACAAAATTTTAACGCGATCCAACGGTCGGATCTATAGTTATGGACCTTTTGGGCCGGTTATTTTGGTCGTGTCGATGGAATGGACCGACCGGACGTCGTCGTCGTCGTCATGTCATACCGATTCAACGTAACTCTATAGGAAACAGACTCCGGAAACTCGTGAAAAACATTTAAGCGCGATCCAACGGTCCGATCTGTAGTTTATGGACATTTTGAGCCGGTATTCTGGTCGTCTCGGTGGAAGGCCCTCCGGACTGTGGTCGTCGTGTCGTACCGATTCAACGCACTTACTCCATGGGAAACCGTCTCCCCTCCCCCCCCCGAAAACTAACTCCTTCGTGAAAAAAATTTAAGACGCGATCCAACGGTCGGATCGATAGTTATGGACCTTTTGAGCCGGTATTCTCGTCGTCGCTGTGGAATTGCCCGATCCGGACGTTGTAGTCGTGTCCGACGGATCCAACGCAATACTCCAAGGGGATACAGCCTTCAGAAAAACTCGTGTATGATAGTTTTAGCGCGATCCAACGGTCGTATCTATAGTTATGGACCTTTTGAGAGCCGGTATTCTGGTCGTCTCGGTGCAATGGCCCTAACGGACGTGGTAGTCTCTGTCCTAACCGATTCCACGCAACTACATGGGAAACAGGCTCCGGAAACTCAAAAGACATATATTTGAGCGCGATCCAACGGCCGGATCTATAGTTATGGACCTTTTCAGCCAGTATTCTTGTCGTGTCGGTGGAAATTACCATGTCCGAACCTCGTATTCGTGTCGTATCGATTTCCACGCAACTCCATGGCAAACTGACTCTGCAAACTCGTGAAAAAAATTTAACTCTAAACCGCGATCCAACGGTACAGGATCTATAGTTATGGAACCTTTTGAGCCCGGTATTCTAGTCGTCTCTGTGGAATTGCCCGACCGGACGTTGTAGGCGGTTGCTACGGATTCCACGCAAACCACCAGGGGAAACAGCCGCAGAAAACTCGTGAGATGAGAATTAAGCGCGATCCAACGGTCGTAATCTAATAGTTAAGGACCTTTTGAGCCGGTATTCTGGTCGTCTCGGTGGAATTGACCCTACCGGACGTGGTAGTCGTGTCACTTCCGATTCCACGCAACTACATGGGAAACAGGCACCGGAACCTCATGAACAAAATTTGAGCGGCGATTCCAACGGTCGGATCTATAGTTATGGACCTTTTTGGCCGGTTATTTTGGTCGTAGTCGATGGAATGGACCGACCGGAAACGTCGTCGTCGTGTCGTACCCTTCAAAAACGTACTCCAACTCTATTGGAAAACAGACTCCACTCCGGAAACTCGTGAAAAAACATTTAAGCGCGATCCAAACGGTCAGATCTGTAGTTATGGACCTTTTGAGCCTTATGCTGGTCGTCTCTCCGGTGGAATTGCCCGACCGGACAGTGGTCGTCCGTGTCGAACCCGATATCAACGCAACTCCATAGGGAAAATCAGACTCCGAAGAACTCGTGAAAAAAATTTAAGCGCGATCCAAACGTCGGTATCTATAGTTATGGACCGTTTGAGCCGGTATTCACGTCGTCATCTCGTGGAATTGCCCGAACCGGGGCACCTAGACTTTGTAGTCGTGTCCTACCTAACGGATTCCACGCAACTCCCGGGGAAACAGCCTTCAGAAAAACACGTGAATGAAATTTTAGCGCGATCCGAACGGTCCCGTAATCTATAGTTATGGACCTTTGGAGCCGGTATTCTGGTCGTACTCGGTGCAATTGCCGCTACCGGCAACGTGGGTAGGTCGTAGTCCTACCGATTCCACGCAACTACTTGGGAAACAGGCTCCGGAGAAACTGGTGAACAAAATTTGAGCGGCCGATCCAAAATTCGGATCTATAGTTATGGATCCTTTCAGCCAGTATTCTGGTCGTAGTCGGTTGGAAGAACCAGTACCGGAGACGTCGTATTCGTGTCGTATCGATTCAACGCAACTCCCATGGGAACCTGACTCTGGAAAAACTCGTGTAAAAAATTTAAACCCGCGATCCAAACGGTCGGAATCTAGAGTTATGGACCATTTGAGCCGGCATTTTTCTGGTCGTCTCTCGTGGGAATTGACCGACCAGTACGTTGTAGTCCGTGTCCTATCCGATTCCACGCAACTCCACGGGGAAACAGCCTCCGGAAACTATGGAACAAATTTTTAACGCGATCCAAAGCGGTCGAATCTATAGTTATGGACCTTGTTTTGAGCGGTTTTTCTGGTCGTCTCTGTGTAATTGCCCTACCGAACGTTGTAGTCGTGTCCTACCGATTCCACGCACATCCAGGGGAAACTGCCTCCGGAAACTCGTGAACGAAGATTTTAACGCGATCCTACGGTCGGATATATAGTTATGGACCTTTTGAGCCGGTATTCTGGTCGTCTCTGTGGAATTGCCAGACCGAACGTTGTAGGCGTGTCCTATCGATTCCACGCAACTCCAATGAGGGAAACAGCCTCCGGACAACTCGTGAACAAAATTTTTATCGCGATCCAACGGTCGGATCTATAGTTAGAGACCTTTTGGGCCGGTTCTGTTGGTCGTGTCGATGGAATGGACCGACCTGGTAACTAACGTCGTCGTCGTCGTCATGTCATACCGATTCAACGTAACTCTATAGGAAACAGACTCCGGAAACTCGTGAAAAACCTTTAAGCGCGATCCAACGGTTCCAGATCGGTAGTTATGGACCTTTAGAGCCAGGGTATTACTTGGTCGTCTCGGTGGAATTGCCCGACCGAACATGGTCGTCGTGTTCGTACCGATTCAACGCAACTCCATGGGTAACAGACTCACGAATAACACGTGAAAAAAATTTATGTCGCGATCCAACGGTCGGATCTATAGTTATGGACCTTTTGAGCCGGTATTCCTCGTCGTCTCTGTGGAATTGCCCACCCGGAAAGCACGTTGTAGTCTTGTCCTAAAAACGGATTCCAACGCAACTCCAGGGGAACGAGCCTTCAGAAAAACTCGTGAATGAAATTTTAGCGCGATCCAATCGGTCGTATAAAAAGTGTTATGGACCATTTGAGCCGGTATTCCTGGTCGTCTCGGTGCAATTGCCCTACCCGGACGTGGTAGTCGTGTCCTAACGGTTCCACGCAACTACATGGGAAACAGGCTCCGGAAACGCATGAACAAAATTTTGAGCGCGATCCAACGGGCCCGTATCTATAGTTATGGAAACCTTTTCAGCCAGTATTCTGGTCGTGGCGGTGGAATTACCAGTCCGAACGTCGTATTCGTGTCGTATCGATTCCACGCAACTCCATGGGAAACTGACTCTGGAAACTCGTGAAAAAAATTTAACCGCGATCCAACGGTCGGATCTATAGTTATGGACCTTTTGAGCCGGTATTCTAGTCGTCTCTGTGGAATTGCCCGACCGGACGTTGTAGTCGTGTGCTACGGATTCCACGCAACTCCAGGGGAAACAGCCTTCAGAAAACTCGTGAATGAAATTTTAGCGCGATCCAACGGTCGTATCTATAGTTATGGACCTTTTGAGCCGGTATTCTGGTCGTCTCGGTGGAATTGCCCTACCGGACGTGGTAGTCGTGTCCTACCGATTCCACGCAACTACATGGGAAACAGGCTCCGGAAACTCATGAACAAAATTTGAGCGCGATCCAACGGTCGGATCTATAGTTATGGACCTTTTGGGCCGGTTATTTTGGTCGTGTCGATGGAATGGACCGACCGGGTCGTCGTCGTGTCGTACCGATTCAACGCAACTCTATGGGAAACAGACTCCGGAAACTCGTGAAAAACATTTAAGCGCGATCCAACGGTCAGATCTATAGTTATGGACCTTTTGAGCCGGTATTCTGGTCGTCTCGGTGGAATTGCCCGACCGGACGTGGTCGTCGTGTCGTACCGATTCAACGCAACTCCATGGGAAACAGACTCCGGAAACTCGTGAAAAAATTTAAGCGCGATCCAACGGTCGGATCTATAGTTATGGACCTTTTGAGCCGGTATTCTGGTCGTCTCGTGGAATTGCCCGACCGGACGTTGTCGTCGTGTCGTACCGATTCCACGCAACTCCATGGGAAACAGACTCAGAAAACTCGTGAAAAAAATTTAAGCGCGATCCAACGGTCGATCTATAGTTATGGACCTTTTGAGCCGGTATTCTGGTCGTCTCGGTGGAATTGCCCGACCGGACGTGGTAGTCGTGTCCTACCGATTCCACGCAACTACATGGGAAACAGGCTCCGGAAACTGGTGAACAAAATTTGAGCGCGATCCAAAATTCGATCTATAGTTATGGACCTTTTCAGCCAGTATTCTGGTCGTGTCGGTGGAATTACCAGTCCGGACGTCGTATTCGTGTCGTATCGATTCCACGCAACTCCATGGGAAACTGACTCTGGAAACTCGTGAAAAAAATTTAACCGCGATCCAACGGTCGGATCTATAGTTATGGACCTTTTGAGCCGGTATTCTGGTCGTCTCTGTGGAATTGCCCGACCGGACGTTGTAGTCGTGTCCTACCGATTCCACGCAACTCCAGGGGAAACAGCCTCCGGAAACTCGTGAACAAAATTTAGCGCGATCCAACGGTCGGATCTATAGTTATGGACCTTTTGAGCCGGTATTCTGGTCGTCTCGTGGAATTGCCCGACCGGACGTTGTAGTCGTGTCCTACCGATTCCACGCAACTCCATGGGAAACAGCTCCGGAAACTCGTGAACAAAATTTTAGCGCGATCCAACGGTCGGATCTATAGTTATGGACCTTTTGAGCCGGTATTCTGGTCGTCTCTGTGGAATTGCCGACCGGACGTTGTAGTCGTGTCCTACCGATTCCACGCAACTCCATGGGAAACAGCCTCCGGAAACTCGTGAAAAAATTTAAGCGCGATCCAACGGTCGGATCTATAGTTATGGACCTTTTGAGCCGGTATTCTGGTCGTCTCGGTGGAATTGCCCGACCGGACGTGGTCGTCGTGTCGTACCGATTCAACGCAACTCTGGGAAACAGACTCCGAAAACTCGTGAAAAAAATTTAAGCGCGATCCAACGGTCGGATCTATAGTTATGGACCTTTTGAGCCGGTATTCTGGTCGTCTC
>JAQIZT010001042.1:7500-11322 GCA_029228515.1 Populus alba x Populus x berolinensis | reverse complement strand
GAGTCGCATGAGCGGTAATTGGGCTGTCCGGTGTCCGGCAAGGCTCCGTTGCTTGTGCACCGAACTGTCGGCCTGCTGCCACCCAATCACTCTCAGGCCAAGGCGCTTGGGTGCATTGCGGCGAGGCGGGGTTCCTGTGCTAGCGTACCCAACTTCGGTGGAATTTGAATGTGAAGCTGTCCCTCTCCGCATGCGCCGCCTCCCCGGGGGCGGCGGGGCGAACACTAGCAGCGGCGCCCAGTTACCAGTCGAAGCGGAATCCGATCGCCTCCGAAACTGTGCCCACGGTGCGGTATCGCATCAGTTGCTTTCGGATGCGGAATGCGATGCCGGCGCGGGGGCCTTCCGCCCTGCGACCGTTCCCGTTTCGAGAGCCGCTCGTGCTCGATTAAGAACGAACTTCCTCGCCCGTCTCGCACATCTGTCCGTCATCGGCGACGGGGATCGTGCGGGTCGTGGTGTTCGCTCAAGGAATGCTACCATTGGTTGAAATCCTGTCCATAAGTCATATGACTTGTCTCAAAGGATTAAGCCATGCCTGTGTAAGTATGAACTAATTCAGCAACTGTGAGAACCTGCGAATAGGCTCATTAAATCAGTTAGAGTTTGTTTGATGGTAGTTTGCACTGACTTAACGTTACGGTATAAGCCGTAGTAATTCTAGAGCTAATACGTGCATACAAACCCCGCCCATTTCCCCCCCCCCCCCCCTTTTTGCTACCAACCCCTTTTCTTTCTGGAAAGGACGCATTTATTAGATAAATTGTCGACAGCGGGCTCTGCCCCTGTTGCCTCAGATGATTCATGATAACTCAACTGATCGCACTGCCCATCCGTGAGCTGGCGACGCAGCATTCAAATTTCTGCCCTATCAACATTCTGATGCGAAGGATAGAGCCTACCATGGTGGTGACGGTGGACGGAGAATTAGGGTTCGATTACCGGTAGATGGGTAGCCTGAGAAACAGTCTACCACATCCAAGGAAGGCAGCAGGACGCGCCCAAATTACCAAATTCCCTTGACACGGGGAGGTAGTGAAGCAAATACATAACAATACCGGGCATCTACGAGTCCTGTAAAATGGAGATGAGTATAATCTAAATGCCCTTAACGAGGATCCATTGGAGGGCAAGTCTGGTGCCGAGCGAGCCGCGGTAATTCCAGCTCCCAATAGCGTATATTTAAAGTTGTTGCTGTTAAAAAGCTCGTAGTTGGACTTTGGGTTGGGTCGGCCGGGTCCAGCCTCATTTGTGCACCGGTCGCCTCGTCCCTTCAACCGGCGATGCGCTCCCTGGCCTTAACTGCCGGGGTCGTGCCCTCCGGTGCTGGTTAACCTTGAATAAAATTAGAGTGCTCAAATGCAAGCCCTACGCTCTGGATACATTAGTCATGGGATAACATCACATAGGATTTCGATCCTATTGTGTTGGCATTCAGGATCCGAGTAATGATTAACAGGGACAGTCGGGGGCTATTCGTAATTTCATAGCAAGAGGTGGAAATTCTTGATTTTATGAAAGACGACCAACTGCGAAAGCCATTTGCCAAGGATGTTTACATTAATCAAGAACGAAAGATTGGGGGCTCGAAGACTATCAGATAACCGTCCCAAGCTCAACCAAACACGCCGATGCCGACCAGAATTGGCCGGATGTTGCTTTCTAGGAGACACCGCCATCACCTTATGAGAAATCAAAGTTTTTGGGTTCTGGGGGGAGTATGGTCGCAAGGCTGAGAACTTAAAGGAATTGACGGGAAGGGCATCACCAGGAGTGGAGCCTGCGGCTTAATTTGACTCAACCCGGGGAAACTTACCAGGTCTCAGACATAGTAAGGATTGACAGACTGAGAGCTCTTTCTTGATTCTATGGGTGGTTGTGCATGAGCCGTTCTTAGTTGAGTGGAGCGATTTGTCAGAGTTAAATTCCGTTAACGAACGAGACCTCAGCCTGCTAACTAGCTATGCGGAGGTGACCGCATCCTGCGGCCAGCTTCTTGAGAGGTACAATGGGCCTTCCAGGAGGCCAAGGAAGTTTGAGGCAATAACAGGTCTGTGATGCCCTTAGGATGAGTTCCTGGCCGCACGCGCTCTTAACACTGATGAGTATTCAACGAGTCTATAGCCTTGGCCGACAGGCCCGGGTAATCTTTGAAATTTCATCGAGATGGGGATAGATCATAGCAATTGTTGGTCTTCAACGAGGAATTCCTAGTAAGCGCGCAGTACATCAGCTCGCGGTTGACTACGTCCCTGGCCCCTTTGTACACACCTCCCGTCGTTTTTACTCCAACCCGATTGAATGTTCCGGTGAATGTGTACGGATCGCGGCGACGTGGGCGGATATCGCCGCCGGCGACGTCGCGAGAAGTCCACTGACCCTTCTCATTTAGAGGAATGGAGAAGTCGTAACAAGGTTTCCGTAGGTGAACCTGCGGAAGGATCATTGTCGAAACCTGCCTAGCAAAAACGACGCCGCGAACCCGTGGCATGACAAGAGCCGGGCTCGGGGGGCACCCTCACCCTTACGCGTCCTCAGCGGGCCGTGGAGGGACGCGTCTGCGCCCTGCGCGGCTCGCAAACGAAACCCCGGCGCGAGAAGCGCCAAGGAAATTGAGTACAAGGAGCGGCAGCCCCCGTTAGCCTCGGGCGTCGGTTCGCGACCTTCATCTGAGGTTATAATCTAAAACTACTCTCGGCAACGGATATCTCGGCTCTCGTATCGATGAAGAACGTAGCGAAATGCTAAATACTGGTTGTGAATTGCAGTGGGGAATCCTATCCCGTAGAACCAACGGAGTCTTTGAACGCAAGTTATCGCCCGAGGACCTCCTGGTCGAGGGCACGTCTGCCTGGGTGTCACGCATCGAGTCGGCCCCCCTCATCCCTCGGCACGCGAGGGCGGGGGCGGATACTGTTCTCCCGCGCAGCTCCCGCTCTCTGCGGTTGGCCCCAAAATCGAGTCATACTCGGCGACTGGGTCAGCCACGACGAGCGGGTGTTGAGAGACCCTCGGAGTACACCGTCCGAGACCGGGCGCGCGCCTGTCGCCCCCGGGATCTCCTGGGAACCCTCGGGCAACGAAATTCTAGGATGCTCTCGTTGCGACCCCAGGTCAGGCGGGTACTAACCCCTGAGATTTAAGCAAATCAATAAGCGGAAGGAAAAGTAAAATACAAGGAATCCCCTAGTAAACGGCGAGCGAATACCTGGAAATGCCCAGCATGAGAATCTGGGCGCCTGTGCGGCGTCCGAATTTGTAGTCGAGGTAGAGAAGCGTCCTCAGCGGCGGACCAGGCCCAATTCCCCTGGAAAGGGGCGCCGGAGAGGGTGAGAGCCCCGTCGTGGCTGGACCCTTTCCGCACCACGAGGCGCTGTCTGCGAGTCGGGTTGTTTGGGAATGCAGCCCCAATCGGGCGGTAAATTCCGTCCAAGGCTAAATAAGGGCGAGAGACCGATAGCAAACAAGTACCGCGAGGGAAAGATGAAAAGGACTTTGAAAAGAGAGTCAAAGAAGTGCTTGGAAATTGTCGGGGAGGTGAAGTGGGATGGGGGCCGGCGATTGCGCCCCCGGTCGGAAATCGTGGAACGGTTACGGTCCAGGTCCCGCCCTGATCGGACTCGGGAGCGTGGACCCGAAGCGGATACGCGCGGTGCGGCGGCCCAAGCCCTGGGCCTTTGAAACGCCCGTGGAGACGCGCGTCTGTCGCGAATCACGTGGACATGCAGCGCGCATTCGCCGAGTCACGGCGTGCCCTCACATGCGCTCGCTCCGGGCCATCGGTCCTGTGGGCTCCCCATTCGTCCCGACTTGAAACACGTG
>JAQIZT010001042.1:0-2500 GCA_029228515.1 Populus alba x Populus x berolinensis | reverse complement strand
GACTGGCCATGGGGCGCGCTGGCTGGCGCCCATAGGCCTGCCGCGGGGGATTTGCGAGCTGCTGCTACACACGTGGGGGGCCTCACGGCCCGAAGTAACGCCGCCATCGATGACCCGTTTTCCGGCCGGCGACGACCCGATTCCGACCACCGCCCTATAAAAATCACACGCGCGCGCGCGCCCGCCCGCGCCCGCGCCCGCGTCTGCGCTTGGCGCTGGGGCGCTGGGGCCTGAGGGCCTGGGGCCCTTGGGGGCCCTTGGGCTCTTGGGCGATTGGGCGCGCGCGCGCGCGCGGCAATGATTTCCATGCCGCGCTGCGCAACGGGGGCTGACGCGGGGACAGCCCCTGCTGGCTGGCTATCTTACCCGCGGGGGGGCTGCCTTCGGGCCTTGCCCCCCTGCGCTCTTGCCTGCCCCCCGCGCGGGAGAGGCTACGCACACTCTGCGGCAGCGATGCCAGCAGTGGGAAAAATCGGCAGCGCGGACAGCCCCCGCTGGCTTGCTGTCGTGCCCGCGGGGGGGCTGCCTTCGGGCCCGGGGCAGCGGCAGCGATGCCAGCAGTGGGAAAAATCGGCAGCGCGGACAGCCCCCGCTGGCTTGCTGTCGTGCCCGCGGGGGGGCTGCCTTCGGGCCCGGGGCAGCGGCAGCGATGCCAGCAGTGGGAAAAATCGGCAGCGCGGACAGCCCCCGCTGGCTTGCTGTCGTGCCCGCGGGGGGGCTGCCTTCGGGCCCGGGGCAGCGGCAGCGATGCCAGCAGTGGGAAAAATCGGCAGCGCGGACAGCCCCCGCTGGCTTGCTGTCGTGCCCGCGGGGGGGCTGCCTTCGGGCCCGGGGCAGCGGCAGCGATGCCAGCAGTGGGAAAAATCGGCAGCGCGGACAGCCCCCGCTGGCTTGCTGTCGTGCCCGCGGGGGGGCTGCCTTCGGGCCCGGGGCAGCGGCAGCGATGCCAGCAGTGGGAAAAATCGGCAGCGCGGACAGCCCCCGCTGGCTTGCTGTCGTGCCCGCGGGGGGGCTGCCTTCGGGCCCGGGGCAGCGGCAGCGATGCCAGCAGTGGGAAAAATCGGCAGCGCGGACAGCCCCCGCTGGCTTGCTGTCTTGCCCGCGGGGGGCTGCCTTCGGGCCCGGGGCAGCGGCAGCGATGCCAGCAGTGGGAAAAATCGGCAGCGCGGACAGCCCCCGCTGGCTTGCTGTCGTGCCCGCGGGGGGGCTGCCTTCGGGCCCGGGGCAGCGGCAGCGATGCCAGCAGTGGGAAAAATCGGCAGCGCGGACAGCCCCCGCTGGCTTGCTGTCTTGCCCGCGGGGGGGCTGCCTTCGGGCCCGGGGCCCCTGCGCTCTTGCCTGCCCCCCGCGCGGGAGAGGCTAGGCGCTGCTGGGGCCAGCCCGACGTCGCTGGCCGCGCATGCGCGCTGCCGGTTTTCTCGCATCCCGCCAAGAAAACGTCGTGCTTTCCACATGAAACCAATCCAGTAAAATCAGCCATATTTTTGTGAGGCTGCCAGCCGAATTTGGGGTCATTCCGGGCCGGTTCCTATTTTTGCGTATTTCCTTGATTTTTAATGGTAGGAAAATAAAAAAAAATACTTCCCGACCTCGAAAAAATCTGGGAAAATTTATAAAGTTGGATTGGATTTTTGCCAACATATGTGCAAAATTTCAGCTCAAAATACCAAGAAATGAATTTTTTAGAGGGGGGGTGACAGCTGGGACCTAGTAGTGTCTACCCCTGCCAGAGCTGCAATAACACTTATAGCTCTTTAGGGGGGTGCCCCCTGGCTGGCCATGGGGCGCGCTGGCTGGCGCCCATAGGCCTGCCGCGGGGGATTTGTGGGCTGCTGCTATGCTCGGACTAACGTGGGGGGCCTCATGGCCCGAAGTAACGCCGCCATCGATGACCCGTTTTCCGGCCGGCGACGACCCGATTCCGGCCACCGTCCCTGTGACCCGCTCCAAGCCGTTGGGCGCGTTGGGGCTGCTTATCCGCGGCTGCGGGCGCGCACGCACTCTGATTTGCCAGCGCTCGTGCCAACCAATAGGCAGCCCCAACGCGCCCAACGGCTTGGCGCGACGTCACGATTCCGGCCACCGTCCCTGTGACCCGCTCCAAGCCGTTGGGCGCGTTGGGGCTGCTTATCCGCGGCTGCGGGCGCGCACGCACTCTGATTTGCCAGCGCTCGTGCCAACCAATAGGCAGCCCCAACGCGCCCAACGGCTTGGCGCGACGTCACGATTCCGGCCACCGTCCCCGGGACCCGCTCCAAGCCGTTGGGCGCGTTGGGGCTGCTTATCCGCGGCGTGGGCGTGGGGCCTTAACAAGCCGCGCTCGTTCCAAGGTGCTGGCAGCTGACGCGCGCCTCTCAGCTTGCCGCGACGTCCCGGTGGCGGTGGCCGGAATCCCTGCCCGTCACCCGCTCCAAGCCGTTGGGCGCGTTGGGGCTGCTTATCCGCGGTCTCGGGCGTGGGGCCTTAACAGGATTCCCCTCGTGCCAAGGTGCTGGCAGCC
>JAQIZT010001041.1:0-11370 GCA_029228515.1 Populus alba x Populus x berolinensis | reverse complement strand
GCCCTCGTCGGACAGATTTGAAGTACCCTTTGCACCGCATCTGCTCCTCGTCACACTCCATGTTTCTCCCCACGAAGCCTCTTAGCTTTGTCCACACTTGACAACAATTCAGCCCACCGAATTTCGTCAACTTGTTACAAAACCAATTTGTGACACCTTCTGTTTGGTTCGTTGGTTTGTCCACAAATATCAAACCCATTATACTCGCAAGCCTGTTTCGCAAAGTTTAGATGCCCCATCTAGCACCCAAGGACTCCGTTCCTTTCTTCGCCAAATCCAGTCACACAAAAACCCCCATCAAAGAATCATAGTAACTCCCAAGCGAACCCACAATTCCCTCAACTGTTCCGTGTTCCCCTTTGCAAGTTTTGAATATTGCATACTAGTTCATGTTCAGCAATCCACTCTTCCTGCCGAATTCGCCTCAGCCTACGCAAGGCTGCCTCTGTCCATCGCTGCCGAATTCCATGCAAGTGTGTTTTTCGTTGGCACATTCTCGTGCCTTAGAGTTCAAACCATGATCTGCCCGTCATCAAAGTTCTGAAACTCTTCCAATTCTGCCTCGCCCAAGGCAGTTTGGCCACGCCCAAGTCCTCACCAACTAGGTCTGGCCCCTTGCCACTAACTCTTATACTTAGTGGTAGGCACACGTATAGAATTTAACGTATGCCGTTCCTTCCCCTTTCGTGTCTATGTCCCAACTCTCTGGAACTCCCGCACTCCATCGCATGGTTTTGGCTCTGGAATTTCAGCTTAGAAGGGCCTGCACCCCTGATGCAGCTGCGACTGCTTGCTTCAAGACAGCCCATTCTGCGTCCACAGCTTGCAACTTTCGGTCCCTGCCGCAAGTTCAACATACTGCTTCGCAGCCTTCTCCACGTTTTCACATAGCCATCTCCAGTTGATCCAGAACTGAATAATTTTCTCCCTCGTCAGGAAGTTCTCCCATCCAGCCCCTTTAGATGAAGTAACATTAGACATTGTCGTTGGCTCCATTGCCAACTCAGTTTCAGCGCTCAACTCCATTACTTGTCGAAGTCTTTCGGCAAGGTCCTCAATAACCTGCCATAGCACAAATACATAGCATCCCAGCATCAAGTCTCGTTTTGACCTGGTTCCCAATGCGCTACTGTCATGCCCCAGAAACTTCGTCACCCACACAGGGATTTTGCTGACAGCAAAACAGCCCCCTACTGTTTTCCACCCTCGCTGCATGTTTCGTCCACCGAATACTTGCAACACTTTTAACGCCAAAGGTCTTTGGCATTCTGCTTTCCATCGATTGGTAAACCATGTCCGTCGTCGACAATTGCATAGAAATAGCCACTCGTACTTGCCTCCAAGACAGCACACAAAATCATCTTCGTTCGATAATTTTGGGCTATCTCATCCAAGCCCACTGAATCGTTAACCGAATCTAGTCACCCATCGACTATTCTTTCCTCCAATTTTCAGCTCCCCAACGTGACAAGAGTCCATCTCAGGCCACTACTCTGGTCCTTCTTTGCCCTGCGCTTTCTATCGTCAAGGACCTCCACCGAAGACATGAAATTCTGCCTCCCACCAAAGGCAGGTAAATCTGGCATCAAATCCTCGCAGATTTTCCTTTGGCCATTCGACCCAAGTTTTCTCGAGCTTCATCGCTGAAACTTGGTTCCAACGCCCTTGAAACATTCGATTCGTCAAGAACGCACCAAAATTTTCCCCACACTGCCTCCCCACCAAGAGTCAGTACACCATAACCATCCTCATTGATGATTCCTGGCTCCTCAACCGAACTCTCCATGTCGGCTGCCGAATCCTGACATCCTGAACAGCCAAGTCGTCAAAGACAATCCAGACTCCCAAACGTTCCTGCCATCTACAAGGCCAGCAAAGGCCAAACAGCATCCTCACCGATATGCTGGTCCTATGATGACTGAATTCCATCTCGGTCATTCCAGCAAACACATAAAATTGATGTATGCCAAAAATCCCCAACACCCCAAATCTTCCACACTGACAGCAATTAAGATTTCCCATCTTTGGGCAAAAGCAATCCCACACAAAGATATTTATCCATCGCAAGAGAAACAGTATAAATTCAGTTTCGAGACCCTTACCCGATTTGCATTCTCCGTCCTGACCTTACCATCGTTCAGCAGCAAGTCCTGGGCTCTCCTCCCCACTGAAGTTGCTACTTCTTCTAATCTTCGCCCCATCCTTCCCGTTTAGGACTTTGAAACGAAAACTTTAGAAACTAATCCAGCAGTCCCTTGTTCGCTGGCTCATCCTGCCCCAATCTTCTGGCCATTCCATTCATTGATGGCCGAATCCAGCAACACCTTTTGATATTGATCACTTTGCCATGACTTTGCGTCGTTCCCAATTACTTAATCCACCAAACTTCGCAGGCTTTTTGAAACACGCAACACTTGCCAAAACCCGCTGGTAAGCTTTCCCCCGAAATAAGCTTCGAAACAAAATCATCCCCTTTGATCCTGCTCCACAGAACAATCCATCGTCTGTGATATCGAAACAGCCCATCGGTTTTCGTCAAGAACGCGAACTGCGCTCTGTCTTCATGTCTCTGGCCAATCCATCGGCAAGCAACAATTTGTTATCTCCCAAATCAGTCCCCTTCGATTTGTTGTTCCAGGAAGAAACTCCAGCATTCTCGTTGCTGATCATTCTGCTGCTTGAAATCTGCGCTCCTCCTTCATGTTTCTGACCCCATTCCATCCGGCAGCAGTTAATGTATCTCTCTTCTTCCCAAATCAGTCACCTTTCGATTTGGTCCGAGAGAAACTCCAAAGCATTCCTCGTCGCTTATTATTGCGCTTGAATCTGCGCTATTCCCTCGGCAGAAAGCAGTAGCCCTGCCCAAAATCAATTCCCCGTAGATTTGGCCGCAGAATCATTCTCGTCATTCTGCCAAGAAAGCCACCAACGCTTTAGAAGACCCATTTGCCTACGGTCTTCAAGTCTGCCAAGACCAGCAAACCCATCTTGATACCATCTTCGCTCTGATACCAATTGTCAAGGGGGTGTATTTTCCCCGCCTCGCAAATAAACGCCGTGCGGCAGCCTAGTACCCGGCTAGACTCAGCCTTCCCTCACCAATCCCACTCGTGTTTGCCATGAATAACTAAGCAAGTCGGGCATACACAAGCAAGATAATAGAAGTGTCACAACAAGCTTTAACATGGAAAAGAGAAAAGAGGAGGAACTCTTTCCCAACCTGTTATTAATCTCATCTATAAAGGAAACTATACACAATTCCGTATGTGTGCTATGCACAAAATCGCAATGCCCCTACACTAAGCTATCCCTAACGGTTGTGATTTACATGTTTCTCGCATGCCCCTACCTGCTGAACTTGCCCCAACGCATGCCTCCCTACATCCGGACATCCCAACGCATGTCTCTCTACATGCTGGATTTTCCCTCAGTGCATTGCCCTCGCCTCCACAGCAGAGGTTTTGCAGCCCTTTTATAATAAGCCAAGTAAAGAGTGAACTTCCATTCTCACATAACATCCCCCCAATTTCGGGACTAGTGGAGCACTACCTTCCCCATCATCATTAGTGTCTCTCCCACTTCCCTTAGTGGCTCACCCATGATACATAGTGGCTCCCCTATTTTTCAGGAGCAAGATGAGATATTCTCCCAACCATTATCTCTAGTGGGTTTTGGTGGAAGCACTTTCCTCCACCACCAATATACGGCCCCTCCACCCATGATCTCCAGCAGCTTGGACAGCACCCCAGTTGTGCTCCTCACATCCAGCATGTCCGCATGGCAATCCCATCATGCCAGCTCTTGCTTTTCCGTCAGCCTGTTGAGTCATACGCCTGTGCCTTGGACAGTCCTTCGCCCAAGTTTTTAGATCGTGCCAAGTCGATCCCCTTGAACTTGCACAAGCTGCTGCGCGCTGCCGAATTCCGCCCGCAAGTCTGCTGCGCGCTGGCCGAATTCGCATCTGCGTGCAGGCTTCCAATTCCTGCGCTGCCGCATTCACATCTGCGTGCAGGCTCCCCAATGTTTTGCGCTGCCGAATTCCTCGTCAGCCCCCTGTTCTCGACGGGCTGATGCCCCTGACGAGTATTTCTCGCCTGGCTTCGACATTCCAAATCGTCAAGCCCATGTTCAGTCGACAATCAGCGCTGCTGATTTCCCTTTGACGAAACCTGTGGGCCCAACAAATCTGCGCTGGCCGATTCCTCCCATCGTTGGCATGGCTGCCAGCGCCCTTAGGCCGCCCCATTTTGGCCAGCACAATGGCCGAAGCGAGCACCTCGTGCACATTTAATACCGTTACAGTAGGCCTCTATCCCACCATCGAAAGTTGAATAGGGCAGAAATTTGAATGAAGCGTCGCCAGCACAATGGCCGTGCGGAAGTTCCCGTTCGATTTATCATGAATCATCAGAGCAACTGGCAGAGCCCCGCGTCGACCTTATATCTAATAAATGCGTCCCTGTCCAGAAGCCGGGGTTTTTTGCACGTATTAGCTTCCTAGAATTACTACGGTGATACCTAGTAACAAATACCATCAAACAAACAATAACTGATTTAATGAGCCATTATCGCAGTTTTCACAGTCTGAATTAGTTTTCATACTTACACATGCATGGCTTTAATCTTTGAGACAAAGCATATGGACTACTTGGCAGGATCAACCAGGTAGCATTCCTTGGCGCCACCACGACCACCCACGATCCCCAGACGCCGATGAAGGACGAGGGGCCGAGACGGGCGAGGAAGTCGTTCTTAATATCGAGCACGGAGCCGGCTCGAACGTGACGGTCGCAGGGGCGGAAGGCCCTCCGCGCCGGCAACGCGTGCCGCATCCGAAAGCACGAGCCGACCGCGCGTGGGCCAGTTCGGCGGATTTCCGCTCAGACTGGAAACACGGGCGCCGCTGCTAGGTTCGCCCCCGCGCCCCCTGGGGAGGCTCGCGGCGTGAGAGGGACAGCTTTCACATTCAGAATTCCACCGAAGTGGGATACGCAGCTACAGGAAAACTTCACCCACGTCCTCGCCGCAAGGGCACCCAAGGCCTGGGGCTGAGGGTGATGGGGGCAGGGCAGGCCGACACGTTCGGTGCACAAGCACGGAGCCTGCCGACACGGACAGCCCAATTACCGCTCATGCGACTCTGCGTACACGCGACAACAATCCCGACGAGCGAACCACGGCCACGAGGGCAAGTGGAGACACCCGAGAGAGATCGTGCCCGCACCGCTGGACGCGAAATGATCTCGAAGGGACAAGCAACACGCCGCTGGGGGACGCGAAGGATCTCGAAGGGACAAGCAACAAGCCGCGGGGGACGCGGGGGATCTCGAAGGGACACGCAACAAGCCGCGGGGGACGCGCGCGGATCTCGAAGGGACAGGCCGCGGGGGGGAGCAACAGGGACAATCATTCGGGGGGCCATCTGCCTCAGCTCGGAAGACGGAGCCAGGCCTCGGCAGCGGGCACATCGCGCAGGAGCTTGGGGATGGCGATGAGAGCCAGCACCTTGGCACGAGCGCAGCAACTGAATGCGGCACGCCCACGCGGTAGAGCTCTCATCGCAATCCCCAATCTCGGCGGTCCGCACCAGACACGTCGGCCAGGCCTCCAGCTTGCGAGCACAGGCATAGGCCACCGCTGCCGTGACGTCGCGCCAGGCCGTTGGGCGCGTTGGGGCTGCCAGCACCTTGGCACGAGGGGAATCCTGTTAAGGCCCCACGCCTGAGACCGCGGATAAGCAGCCCCAACGCGCCCAACGGCTTGGAGCGGGTCACGGCAGCGGTGGCCGGAATCAGGACGTCGCCGTTACGTAGCGCCAAGCCGTTGGGCGCGTTGGGGCTGCCAGCCACTTGGCACGAGGGGAATCCTGTTAAGGCCCCACGCCCGAGACCGCGGATAAGCAGCCCCAACGCGCCCAACGGCTTGGAGCGGGTGACGGGCAGGGATTCCGGCCACCGCCACCGGGACGTCGCGGCAAGCTGAGAGGCGCGCGTCAGCTGCCAGCAACCTTGGAACGAGCGCGGCTTGTTAAGGCACCACGCCCACGCCGCGGATAAGCAGCCCCAACGCGCCCCAACGGCTTGGAGCGGGTCCCGGGGACGGTGGCCGGAATCTGGACGTCGCGCCAAGCCGTTGGGCGCGTTGGGGCTGCCTTATTGGTTGGGCTCCGAAACTGCTGCTGGCAAATCAAGAGTGCGCTGCTCGCGCCCGCAGCCGCGGATAAGCAGCCCCAAACGCGCCCAACGGCTTGGAGCTACGTGGGTCACAGGGTACGGATGGCCGGAATTCGTGACAGTTCGCGCCAAGCCGTTTGGGGACGCGTTTGTGAGGCTGCCTATTGGTTGGCAACGAGCGCTGGTCAAATCAGAGTGCGTGCGGCGCACCAGCAAGCCGCGGAATAAGCAGCCCCAAACGCGCCCCAACGGCTTGGATCGGGTCACAGGGACGGTGGCCGGAATCGTGAACGTCGCGCCAAGCCGTGGGCCGCGTTGGGGCTGACCTATTGTTTGGCACTATCGCTGGCAAAATCAGAGTGCGTGCGCGCCCGCAGCCGCGGATAAGCCAGCCCCAACGCGCCCAACGGCTTGGAGCTGGTCACAAGGACGTAGGCCGGACTCGTGACGTCGCGCCAAGCCGTTGGGCGCGTTGGGGCTGCCAATTTGTTGGGCACGAGCGCTGGCAAATCAGATTGCGTGCGCGCCCGCAGCCGCGGATAAGCAGCCCCAAAGCGCCCTAACGGCTTTGGGAGCGGGTCTCAGGGACTGTGGCCGGAATCGCACGTCGCACCAAGCCGTTTGGGCGCTTGGGGGCTGCCTATTGGTTTGGCACGAGACGCTAGGCAAAAATCAGAGTAGCGTGCGCGCCAAACATACCGGCAGGCCTCGGATAAGCAGCCCCAACGACGACCCAAACGGCTTGGAGCGGTGTCACATGGGACGGATGGCTCTGGAATCGGGTCGTTCGCCGGCCGGAAAACGGGTCATCGATTGCGGCGTTACTTCGGGCCATGAGGCCCCCCACGTTAGTCGCAGCATAGCAGCAGCCCAATCAAATCCCCCGCGGCAGGCCTATGGGCGCCAGCCAGCGCGCACTCCAATTTGCTTTGTTATATAAAACGGCAGCCTAGGAGGGCACCCGCCCTAAAGAGCATATAAGTGTTATTTGCAGCTCTGGCAGGGGTATGACACTACTAGGTCCCAGCTGTCACCCCCACTCCTAAAAAAAATTCATTTCTTGGTATTTTGGAGCTCTGAAATTTGGGTGCACAAATGTTGGAAAATAATCCAATCCAACTATTATAAATTTATTATCCCAAGATTTTTTTCGAGGTCCGGGAAGTATTTCTTTTTATTTTCCTACCATTAAAAATCAAGGAAATACGCATATAAAGGAAACCGGCCCGGAATGACCCCCAAATATCGGCTGGCAGCCTCACAAAAATAGCCTGGCCTGATTATTACTGGATTTGGATTTGCAAATGTGAGAAAGGCACGACGTTTTCTTGGCGGGATGGGTCGAGAAAACTGTCAAGCCGCGCTATGCGCGGCCAGCGACGTCGGGCTGGTCCCCAGCAGCGCCTAGCCTCGTCCCGCGCGGGGGGCAGGCAAGATGCAGCAGGGGCCCCGGGCCCGAAGGCAGCCCCCGCCGCGGGCAAAGACTAAGCAAGCCATCGGGTGGCTAGAGGTTTGTCCGCTTGGCGCTGCTCGAATATATTTCCCACTGCTGGCATCGCTGCCGCCTGCCCCGGGCCCGAAGGCAGCCCCCACAAGCGGGCACGACATCAAGCCAGCGTGGGCTGTCCGCGCTGCCGATTTTTCCCACTGCTGGCATCGCTGGGGCCGCGGCCCCGGGCCCGAAAGTCAGCCCCCCCGCGGGCACGACAGCAAGCCAGCGGTGGCCTGTCCGCGCTGGGCCTGATTTTTCCCACTGCAGGCATCGCTGCCGCTGGGGCCACCGGGCCCGAAGGCAGCCCCCACGCGGGCCACGACAGCAAGCCAGCGGGGGCTGTCCGCGCTGGCCGATTTTTCCCACTGCTGGCATCGCTGCCGCTGCCCCCGGGCCCGTAGGCAGCCCCCCCGCGGGCACGACAGTCAAGCCGAGCGGGGGCCTTGTCCGCGCTGGCGCCGATTTTTCCCACTGCTTGGCATCGCTGCCAGCTGCCCAGGGCGGGCCCGAAGGCAGCCCCACCCGCGGGCACGACAGCAAGCCAGCGGGGGCTGTCCCGCGCTGCCGATTTTTCCCACTGCGAGCATCCGCTGCCAGCTGGCCCCGGGCCCGAAGGCAGCCCCCCCGCGGGCACGACAGCAAGCCAGCGGGGGCTGTCCGCGCTGCCGATTTATTCCCACTGCTGGCATCGCTGTGGCCCGCAGCCGTGTCCACCGGCCCGAAGAGCTTGCCCCCAGTCACCGCGGGCACGACAGCAAGCCAGCGGGGGCTGTCCGCTGCTGGCCGGATTTTTCCGCACTGCTGGCATCGCTGCCGCTGCAGCCGGGCCCGAAGGCAGCCCCCCCGCGGGCACGACCAGCAAATAACCAGCGGGGGCTGTCCCGAGCTGCCGATTTTTTCCACTGCTGGCATCGCTGCCGCAGAGTGTGCGTAGCCTCTCCCGCGCGGGGGCAGGCAAGAGCGCAGGGGGCAAGGCCCGAAGGCAGCCCCCCCGCGGGTAAGATAGCCAGCCAGCAGGGGCTGTCCCCGCGTCAGCCCCCGTTGCGCAGCGCGGCATGGAAATCATTGCCGCGCGCGCGCGCGCCCAATCGCCCAAGAGCCCAAGGGCCCCCAAGGGCCCCAGGCCCTCAGGCCCCAGCGCCCCAGCGCCAAGCGCAGACGCGGGCGCGGGCGCGGGCGGGCGCGCGCGTGTGATTTTTATAGGGCGGTGGTCGGAATCGGGTCGTCGCCGGCCGGAAAACGGGTCATCGATGGCGGCGTTACTTCGGGCCGTGAGGCCCCCCACGTGTGTAGCAGCAGCTCGCAAATCCCCCGCGGCAGGCCTATGGGCGCCAGCCAGCGCGCCCCATGGCCAGTCGGGGGCACCCCCCTAAAGAGCTATAAGTGTTATTGCAGCTCTGGCAGGGGCAGACACTACTAGGTCCCAGCTGTCACCCCCCCTCTAAAAAATTCATTTCTTGGTATTTTGAGCTGAAATTTTGCACATAGGTTGGCAAAAATCCAATCCACCTTTATAAATTTTCCCAGATTTTTTCGAGGTCGGGAAGTATTTTTTTTATTTTCCTACCATTAAAAATCAAGGAAATACGCAAAAATAGGAACCGGCCCGGAATGACCCCAAATTCGGCTGGCAGCCTCACAAAAATATGGCTGATTTTACTGGATTGATTTCACGTGGAAAGCATGACGTTTTCTTGGCGGGATGCGGGAAAACCGGCAGCGCGCATGCCGCGGCCACCGGAGGAGCCCCGGGAAAACTCTTGCTTTCACGGTCTTGGCCTCCCCTCACCACCATGGCCGGCCTCTAATCCCCCCCATCAGCAGTTGTGGCCGATAGGGCAGTGATTTGAACGACGCCGCCGGGTAATCGCACCCGGCCGACGCGGGGAGGAAGAGATCTCTTCTTCCAAGATAGCGAACAACACATCGGGAGTTATGTTGATAGGGCAGAGAATTGAATGACTCGTTGCGGGCAGCCAGCTGATAGGGCCTCCAGCTGCACAAATCCGATCCGCGCTGCCGATTTTTCCGACGTTGCCGATTTGTCTGAACAGCCCCTCGTTCGTCCGCGCTGCCGATTCCAACACTGCCTGCTGTGTCTGAACAGCCCCTGTTTCGTCAGCGCGTCCCCTGACGAATTTTCCTGCCTGGCCTCGACAGCCCAGCGTCCAGCCCGTGTTCGTCAACAAATCTGCGCTGCCG
The DNA here is from genome assembly GCA_029228515.1 of Populus alba x Populus x berolinensis. NCBI lineage: Eukaryota > Viridiplantae > Streptophyta > Magnoliopsida > Malpighiales > Salicaceae > Populus > Populus alba x Populus x berolinensis. The sequence continues at coordinate 1,503 of JAQIZT010001041.1, read as the reverse complement.
ATTTCCCCGACGGGCCTCCAGCTGCGGATCTCCGCGCTGCCGATTTTTCCCACTGTTGGCATCGCTGCCGCTGCCTAGGCCCCCAGTCTTTTTCGTCACGCCTAGGACTATAAACAGTCCAGACTCATCGCCAGCACCGGCTGCCGATTCTGCCGACTTCTCCAATTTCGTCGGCGCTGCCGATTCCAACACTGCCCGCTGTGTCTGAACAGCCCTGCTTCGTCAGCGCATCCCCTTGACGATTTTTCCTGCCTGGCCTGGACAGCCCAGCGTCCAGCCCATGTTCGTCAAAAAATCTGCGCTGCCGATTTTTCCCACTGTTGGCATAGCTGCCACTGCCCCAGTGTGTGTCTAGGCCCCCAGTCGTTTCCGTCAAGCCTGGGACTATAATCGTCCTCTACTCATCGCCAGCACCGGCTGCCGATTCTGCCGACTTCTCCGATTTCGTCGGCGCTGCCGATTCCAACACTGCCTGCTGTGTCTGAACAGCCCTGTTTCGTCAGCGCGTCCCCTTGACGAATTTTCCTGCCTGGCCTAGACAGCCCAGCGTCCAGCCCGTGTTCGTCAACAAATCTGCGCTGCCGATTTTCCCCCGACGGGCCTCCAGCTGCGGATCTCCGCGCTGCCGATTTTTCCCACTGTTGGCATCGCTGCCCCTGCCTAGGCCCCAGTCTTTTTCGTCACGCCTAGGACTATAAACAGTCCAGACTCATCGCCAGCACCGGCTGCCGATTCTGCCGATTTCGTCGGCGCTGCCGATTCCAGCACTGCCTGCTGTGTCTGAACAGCCCCTGCTTCGTCAGCGCATCCCCTTGACGATTTTTCCTGCCTGGCCTGGACAGCCCAGCGTCCAGCCCATGTTCGTCAAAAATCTGCGCTGCCGATTTTTCCCACTGTTGGCATAGCTGCCACTGCCCCAGTGTGTGTCTAGGCCCCCAGTCGTTTCCGTCAAGCCTGGGACTATAAATCGTCCGACTCATCGCCAGCACCGCTGCCGATTCTGCCGACTTCTCCGATTTCGTCGGCGCTGCCGATTCCAACACTGCCTGCTGTGTCTGAACAGCCCCTGTTTCGTCAGCGCGTCCCCTTGACGAATTTTCCTGCCTGGCCTAGACAGCCCAGCGTCCAGCCCGTGTTCGTCAACAAATCTGCGCTGCCGATTTTCCCCGACGGGCCTCCAGCTGCGGATCTCCCGCGCTGCCGATTTTTCCCACTGTTGGCATCGCTGCCCCTGCCTAGACCCCCAGTCTTTTTCGTCACGCCTAGGACTATAAACCGTCCAGACTCATCGCCAGCACCGCTGCCGATTCTGCCGATTTCGTCGGCGCTGCGATTCCAGCACTGCCTGCTGTGTCCGAACAGCCCCTGTTTCGTCGGCGCATCCCCTCGACGAATTTTCCTGCCTTGGCTGGACAGCCCAGCGTCCAGCCCGTGTTCGTCAAGCAATCTGCGCCTCCGATCTTCCCGACGGCCTGCAGCTTGCACAAATCTGCGCTGCCGATC
>JAQIZT010001040.1:10000-11384 GCA_029228515.1 Populus alba x Populus x berolinensis | reverse complement strand
ATCTGCACCGACGGCCGCTCCGCCCGGGCTCGCCGCCCCGGTTTTGCAGCGACCCGCCGCGCCCAAAACCCTACTCATCGGGGCCTGGCGGCCTTGCCCCGACGGCCGGTTATAGTCGCGGCGCCTTCAGCGCCATCCATTTTCGGGGCTAGTTGATTTCGGCAGTGTGAGTTGATTTTACACACTGCCTAGCGTATTTCTACTTCCATGACCACCGTCCTGCATGTCTTTAATCGACCAACACCTTATGGGTTCTAGGTTAGCGGCGCAGTTGGGCCACCGGAACCGCGGCTATCCGGTTCATACCCTGCATCGCCAGTTCTCTGCTTACCAAAAATGGCCCACTTGGAGCTCTCTAATCCCGTGGCGCGGCTCAACGAAGCAGCCGCGCCGTCCTACCTTATTTAAAGTTTGAGAATAGGTTCCGGGCGTTGCGCCCCCGATGCCTCTAATCATTGGCTTTACCCGATAGAAATCTCGCCGACCGAGCTCCAGCTATCCTGAGGGAAACTTCGGAGGGAACCAGCTACGTAGACGGTTCGATTTAAGTTCTTTCCGCACCCTAATACCCTAGTCAGACGAACGATTTGCACGTCAGGATCGCAAGCGGGCCTCACACCAATAGTTTCCTCTGGCTTCGCCCCGCTCAGGCATAGTTCACCATCTTTCGGGTCCCGACAGGCATGCTCCTCGACTCGAAAACACCTTCTCATTAAGATCAAGGTCGGTCGGTCGGTGGCAACCCTCGAGGGGAGCCCGCCAGTCAGCTTCCTTGCGCCTTACGGGTTTTACTCTCGCCCGTTTGACCATCGCACAGGAGCATGGTCAGACTCCTGGTTCCGTTTTCCAAGACGGACGAATGGGGAAGCCCACAAAGGCCGAATGCCCGAGCGCGCATGTGCCGGGGCACGCCGTGACGGCGCGCCGCTGCAGTCCACCGATCTAGCGACGACGGCGTCTCCACGGCGTTTCAAAGGCCCGCTTTGGCCCGCCACCGCGATCCGCCATCGGTCCACGCCCCGAGACCGATCGGCGGACCGGCCGTAACCGTTCCACATTCCGACCGGGGGCGCATCGCCGGCCCCCATCCACTTCCCTCCCGACAATTTCAAGCACTCTTTGACTCTCTTTTCAAAGTCCTTTTCATCTTTCCCTCGCGGTACTTGTTTGGCTAACGGTCTCTTCGCCCGTATTTAGCCTTGGACGGAATTTACCGCCCGATTGGGGCTAGCATTCCAAACAACCCCGACTCGCAGACAGCGCCTCGTGGTGCGGCAGGGTCCAGCCACGACGGGGCTCTCACCCTCTCCGGCGCCCCTTTCCAGGGGACTTGGGCCTGGTCCGCCGCTGAGGACGCTTCTCACAGACTACAATTCGGACGCCG
>JAQIZT010001040.1:0-5000 GCA_029228515.1 Populus alba x Populus x berolinensis | reverse complement strand
TACAGCTCTCCTCGCAACCCCCAAGCTCGGCGGCCCGCACCAGACACGTCGGCCAGGCCTCCAGCTTGCGAGCACAGGCAGAGGCCACCGCTGCCGTGACGTCGCGCCAAGCCGTTGGCGCGTTGGGGCTGCCAGCACCTTGGCACGAGGGGAATCCTGGTAAGGCCCCACACCCGAGACCGCGGATAAGCAGCCCCAACGCGCCCAACGGCTTGGAGCGGGTCACGACAGCGTGGCCGGAATCAGGACGTCGCCGTTACGTAGCGCCAAGCCGTTGGGCGCGTTGGGGCTGCCAGCACCTTGGCACGAGGGGAATCCTGTTAAGGCCCCACGCCCGAGACCGCGGATAAGCAGCCCCAACGCGCCCAACGGCTTGGAGCGGGTGACGGGCAGGGATTCCGGCCACCGCCCCCCGGGCGTCGCGGCAAGCTGAGGGGCGCGCGTCAGCTGCCAGCACCTTGGAACGGGCGCGGCTTGTTAAGGCCCCACGCCCACGCCGCGGATAAGCAGCCCCAACGCGCCCAACGGCTTGGAGCGGGCCCCGGGGGCGGTGGCCGGAATCGTGACGTCGCGCCAAGCCGTTGGGCGCGTTGGGGCTGCCTATTGGTTGGCACGAGCGCTGGCAAATCAGAGTGCGTGCGCGCCCGCAGCCGCGGATAAGCAGCCCCAACGCGCCCAACGGCTTGGAGCGGGTCACAGGGACGGTGGCCGGAATCGTGACGTCGCGCCAAGCCGTTGGCGCGTTGGGGCTGCCTATTGGTTGGCACGAGCGCTGGCAAATCAGAGTGCGTGCGCGCCCGCAGCCGCGGATAAGCAGCCCCAACGCGCCCAACGGCTTGGAGCGGGTCACAGGGACGGTGGCCGGAATCATGACGTCGCGCCAAGCCGTTGGGCGCGTTTGGCTGCCTATTGGTTGGCACGAGCGCTGGCAAATCAGAGTGCGTGCGCGCCCGCAGCCGCGGATAAGCAGCCCCAACGCGCCCAACGGCATGGAGCGGGTCACAGGGACGGTGGCCGGAATCGGGTCGTCGCCGGCCGGAAAACGTCATCGATGGCGGCGTTACTTCGGGCCGTGAGGCCCCCCACGTTAGTCCGAGCATAGCAGCAGCCCACAAATCCCCCGCGGCAGGCCTATGGGCGCCAGCCAGCGCGCCCCATGGCCATCCAGGGCACCCCCCTAAAGAGCTATAAGTGTTATTGCAGCTCTGGCAGGGGTAGACACTACTATGTCCCAGCTGTCACCCCCCCTCTAAAAAATTCATTTCTTGGTATTTTGAGCTGTAATTTTGCACATATGTTGGCAAAAATCCAATCCAACTTTATAAATTTTCCCAGATTTTTTCGAGGTCGGGAAGTATTTTTTTTTATTTTCCTACCATTGAAAAAATCAATGAAATAACGCAAAAATAGGAACCGGCCCGGAATGACCCCCCACAAATTCCGGCTGGCAGCCTCACAAAAATATGGCTGATTTTACTGGATCGGTTTCATGTGGAAAGCAAAACGACGTTATCTTGGCGGAATGCGAGAAACTAACCGGCAGCGCGCATTGGCGCGGCCATATACGACGTCGGGCTGGCCCCAGCAGCGCCTAGCCTCTCCCGCTCGGGGGGCAGGCAAGAGCGCAGGGGCCCCGCGGCCCGAAGGCAGCCCCCCCAGCGCGGCAAGACAAGGCACAGCCAGCGGGGGCTGTCCGCGGCTGCCGATTTTTCCTTCCCACTGCTGGCATCGCGTGCCACCGAGCTGGTCCTGCACGGGCCCGAAGGCAGCCCCCCCACCCGCGGGCACGACATCAAGCCAGCGGGGCTTTTTTTTTTTGGGGTCCGCGCTGCCGATTTTTCCCACTGCTGGCATCGCTGCCCAGCTGGCCCCGGGCCCGAAGGCAGCCCCCATCCGCGGGCACGACAGCAAGCCAGCCGGGGGCTGTCCGCGCTGCCTGATTTTTCCTCACTGCTGGCATCGATCGCTGCCGCTGCTAGCCAAAGCCGGGCACCGAAGAGGCCAAGCCCCCCCGCGTGCACGACAGCAAGCCAGCGGGGGCTGTCCCGCGCCTGCCGCAGATTTTTCCCACTGCTAGCTGTCATCGCTGGGTGCCGCTGCCGACCGAGGCCCGAAGCAGCAGCCCCGGCCCGCGGGCTATAAAAAGACAGCAGAAGCCCAGCGGGGGCTGTCCGCAGCTGCCAGATTTTTCCCACTGCTGGGCGATCGCGCTGCCCCGCTGCCCCGGGCCCGAAGGCAGCCCCCCCCCCGCGTGCACGACAGCAAAGCCAGCGGGGGCTGTCCGCGCCTGCCGGATTTTTCTACCCTACTGCTGGCATCGCTTGCCAGTCTAGCCACCCGCCGGGCCCGAAGGCAGTCCCCCCCGCGGGCAAGACAGCAAGCCCAACAGCGGGGGGCTGTCCGCTGCTGCCGATTTTTTCCCACTAGCTGGCATCCCGCTAGCCCAGCAAGTTTCGTAGCCTCCCCGCGCGGGGGCAGGGCAAGAGCCGCACCGGGGGCAATGCCCGAAGGCAGCCCCCCCGCGGGCATAAGACATCAAGCCAGCGGGGGGCTGTCCGCGCAGCCGATTTTATCCCACTGCTGGCAATCGCTAGCCTTGCTGCCTGCCACCGAGCCCGGGCCCGAAGAGCAGCCCCCCTTTCCGCGGGCAAACGACAGCAAGCCAGCGGGGGCTGTCCGCGGCTGCCGATCGAAATTTTCCCACGTGCTGGCATCGCTAGCCGCTGCCTTACCGTGCCCGAAGGCAGCCCCCCCGCGGGCAGAGACAGCAAGCCAGCGGGGGCTGTCCGGCGCTGAGCCAACGTGATTTTTCCCACTGCTGGCATCGCTGCCGGCAGAGTGTGCGAAGCCTCTCCCGCGCGTGGGGCAGGCAAGAGCGCAGGGGGGCAAGGCCCGAAGGCAGCCCCCCCGCGGGTAAGATAGCCAGCCAGCAGGGGCTGTCCCCGCGTCAGCCCCCGTTGCGCAGCGCGGCATGGAAATCATTGCCGCGCGCGCGCGCGCGCCCAATCGCCCAAGAGCCCAAGGGCCCCCAAGGGCCCCAGGCCCTCAGGCCCCAGCGCCCCAGCGCCAAGCGCAGACGCGGGCGCGGGCGCGGGCGGGCGCGCGCGCGCGCGCGTGTGATTTTTATAGGGCGGTGGTCGGAATCGGGTCGTCGCCGGCCGGAAAACGGGTCATCGATGGCGGCGTTACTTCGGGCCGTGAGGCCCCCCACGTGTGTAGCAGCAGCTCGCAAATCCCCCGCGGCAGGCCTATGGGCGCCAGCCAGCGCGCCCCATGGCCAGTCGGGGGGCACCCCCCTAAAGAGCTATAAGTGTTATTGCAGCTCTGGCAGGGGCAGACACTACTAGGTCCCAGCTGTCACCCCCCCTCTAAAAAATTCATTTCTTGGTATTTTGAGCTGAAATTTTGCACATAGGTTGGCAAAAATCCAATCCACCTTTATAAATTTTCCCAGATTTTTTCGAGGTCGGGAAGTATTTTTTTTTATTTTCCTACCATTAAAAATCAAGGAAATACGCAAAAATAGGAACCGGCCCGGAATGACCCCAAATTCGGCTGGCAGCCTCACAAAAATATGGCTGATTTTACTGGATTGATTTCACGTGGAAAGCATGACGTTTTCTTGGCGGGATGCGGGAAAACCGGCAGCGCGCATGCCGCGGCCACCGGAGGAGCCCCGGGAAAACTCTTGCTTTCACGGTCTTGGCCTCCCCTCACCACCATGGCCGGCCTCTAATCCCCCCCATCAGCAGTTGTGGCCGATAGGGCAGTGATTTGAACGACGCCGCCGGGTAATCGCACCCGGCCGACGCGGGGAGGAAGAGATCTCTTCTTCCAAGATAGCGAACAACACATCGGGAGTTATGTTGATAGGGCAGAGAATTGAATGACTCGTTGCGGGCAGCCAGCTGATAGGGCCTCCAGCTGCACAAATCCGCGCTGCCGATTTTTCCGACGTTGCCGATTTGTCTGAACAGCCCCTCGTTCGTCCGCGCTGCCGATTCCAACACTGCCTGCTGTGTCTGAACAGCCCCTGTTTCGTCAGCGCGTCCCCTTGACGAATTTTCCTGCCTGGCCTCGACAGCCCAGCGTCCAGCCCGTGTTCGTCAACAAATCTGCGCTGCCGATTTTCCCCGACGGGCCTCCAGCTGCGGATCTCCGCGCTGCCGATTTTTCCCACTGTTGGCATCGCTGCCGCTGCCTAGGCCCCCAGTCTTTTTCGTCACGCCTAGGACTATAAACAGTCCAGACTCATCGCCAGCACCGGCTGCCGATTCTGCCGACTTCTCCAATTTCGTCGGCGCTGCCGATTCCAACACTGCCCGCTGTGTCTGAACAGCCCCTGCTTCGTCAGCGCATCCCCTTGACGATTTTTCCTGCCTGGCCTGGACAGCCCAGCGTCCAGCCCATGTTCGTCAAAAAATCTGCGCTGCCGATTTTTCCCACTGTTGGCATAGCTGCCACTGCCCCAGTGTGTGTCTAGGCCCCCAGTCGTTTCCGTCAAGCCTGGGACTATAAATCGTCCGGACTCATCGCCAGCACCGGCTGCCGATTCTGCCGACTTCTCCGATTTCGTCGGCGCTGCCGATTCCAACACTGCCTGCTGTGTCTGAACAGCCCCTGTTTCGTCAGCGCGTCCCCTTGACGAATTTTCCTGCCTGGCCTCGACAGCCCAGCGTCCAGCCCGTGTTCGTCAACAAATCTGCGCTGCCGATTTTCCCCGACGGGCCTCCAGCTGCGGATCTCCGCGCTGCCGATTTTTCCCACTGTTGGCATCGCTGCCGCTGCCTAGGCCCCCAGTCTTTTTCGTCACGCCTAGGACTATAAACAGTCCAGACTCATCGCCAGCACCGGCTGCCGATTCTGCCGACTTCTCCAATTTCGTCGGCGCTGCCGATTCCAACACTGCCCGCTGTGTCTGAACAGCCCCTGCTTCGTCAGCGCATCCCCTTGACGATTTTTCCTGCCTGGCCTGGACAGCCCAGCGTCCAGCCCATGTT
>JAQIZT010001039.1:0-5000 GCA_029228515.1 Populus alba x Populus x berolinensis | reverse complement strand
ATAGTCCCAGGCTTGACGGAAACTACCTTGGGGGCCTAGACACACACTGGGGCATTGTGCAGCGTATGCCAACTGTGGGAAAAATCGGCAGCGCAGATTTATTGACGAACATGGGCTGGAACGCTTGTGCTGTCCAGGCCAGGCAGGAAAAATCGTCAAGGGGATGCACTGACGAAGCAGGGTCTGTTCAGGACACAGCGGGCAGTGTTGGAATCGGCAGCGACCGACGAAATTGGAGAATTCGGCAGAATCTGCAGGGGCCGGTGCTGGCGATGAGTCTGGACTGTATATATCCCTAGGCGTTACGAAAAAAGACTGGGGGCCTAGGCAGCGGCAGCGATGCCAACAGTGGGAACAATCGGCAGCGCGGAGATCCGCAGCTGGAGGCCCGTCGGTGAAAATCGGGCAGCGCATATTTGTTGAACGACCACGGGCTGGACGCTGGGCATCGAGGCCAGGCAGGAAAAATCGTCAAGGGGACGCGCTGACGAAACAGGGGCTGTTCAGACACAGCAGGCATGTGGTGGAATCGGCGCCGCGGACTGAACGAGGGGATGTTCAGACAAATCGGCCAACGTCGGAAAAATCGGCATCGCGGATTTGTGCAGCTGGAGGCCCTATCAGCTGGCTGCCCGCAACAAGGTCATTCAATTCTCAGCCCTAACAACATAAACTCCCCGATGTGTTGTTCGCTAATCTTGGAAGAAGAGATCTCTTGCCTCCCCGCGTCGGCCGGGTGCGATTACCCGGCGGCGTCGTTCAGATCACTGCCCTAACGGCCACAACTGGGCTGATGGGGGGGATTTAGAGGCCGGACCATGGTGGGAGAGGGGAGGCCAAGACCGTGAAAGCAAGAGTTTTCCCGGGGCTCCTCCGGTGGCCGCGGCATGCGCGCTGCCGGTTTTCCCGCATCCCGCCAAGAAAACGTCATGACATTCCACGTGAAATCAATCCAGAAAAATCAGCCATATTTTTGTGCGAGGCTGCCAGCCGAATTTTGGGTCATTCCGGGCCGGTTCCTATTTTTGCGTATTTCCTTGATTTTTAATGGTAGGAAAATAAAAAAAAATACTTCCCGACCTCGAAAAAATCTTGGAAAATTTATAAAGGTGGATTGGATTTTTGCCAACCTATGTGCAAAATTACAGCTCAAAATACCAAGAAATGATTTGTTTAGAGGGGGGGTGACAGCTGGGGACCTATTAGTGACCTTCCCTGCCATGAGCTGCAATAACACTTATAGCACACTTTAGGGGGTTGCCCCCCGACTGGCGCATGGGGCGCCGCTGGCTGGCGCCCATAGGCCTGCCGCGGGGGATTTTGCGAGCTGCTGGCTACACACGAGGGGGGCCTCACTGCCCGAATTAACGCCGCCATCGATGACCCTTTTTCCGGCCGGCGACGACCCGATTCCGACCACCGCCCTATAAAAATCACACGCGCGCGCCCGCGCACGCCCGAGCCCGCGCCCAGCGTCAGCGCTTGGCGCTGGGGCGCTGGGGCCTGAGGGACTGGGGCCCTTGGGGGCCCTTGGGCCTCTTGGGCGATTGTCCGCTGCGCGCGCGCGTCAATGATTTTCCATGCCGCGCTGCGCAAACGGGGTATGACGCGGGGACAGCCCCTGCTGGCTGGCTATCTTACCCGCGGTGGGGCTTGCCTTCGGGCCTTGCCCCCCTGCGCACATTGCCTGCTCCCCGCGCGGGAGAGGCTACGCACACTCTGCGGCAGCGATGCCAGCAGTGGGAAAAATCGTCAGCGCGGACAGCCCCCTCTGGCTTGCTGTCGTGCCCGCGGTGGGGCTGCCTTCGTTCCCGGGGCAGCGGCATCCGATTCCAGAAGTGGGAAACAACGGCAGCGCGGACAGCCCCCGCTGGCTATCTGTCGTGCCCAAGCGGGGGCTTGCCTTCTAGGGCCCCGGGCAGCGGCAGCGATGCCAGCAGTGGGAAAAATCGGCAAGCGCGGACAGCCCCCTGCTGGCTGGCTGACGTGCCCGCGGGGGGGCTGCCTTCGGGCCGCTGGGCAGCGTCAGCGATGCCAGCAGTGGAAAGAAAATCGGCAGCTCGGACACCTAGCCCCGCTGGCTTGCTGTCCGTGCCCGCGGGGGGGCTGCCTTCGGGCCCGGGTCAGCGGCAGCGATGCCAGCAGTGGGAAAAATCGGCAGCTGCGGACCAGCCCCCGCTGGCTTGCTGTCGTGCCCGCGGGGGGGCTGCCTTCGGGCCCGGGGCGGCGGCAGCGATGCCAGCATTGGTAAAAATCGGCAGCGCGGACAGCCCCCGCTGGCTTGCTGCTCGTGCCCGCGGTGGTCTGCCGTTCGGGCCCGGGGCAGCGGGCAGCGATGCCATCAGTGGGAAAAATCGGCAGCGCGGACAGCCCCCGCTGGCTTGCTGTCGTGCCCGCGGGGGGCTGCCTTCGGGCCCGGGGCAGCGGCAGCGATGCCAGCAGTGGGAAAAATCGGCAGCGCGGACAGCCCCCGCTGGCTTGCTGTCGTGCCCGCGGGGGGGCTGCCTTCGGGCCCGGGGCAGCGGCAGCGATGCCAGCAGTGGGAAAAATCGGCAGCGCGGACAGCCCCCGCTGGCTTGCTGTCTTGCCCGCGGGGGGGCTGCCTTCTGGCCCGGGGCCCCTGCGCCTCTAGCCTTCCCCCCGCGCGGGAGAGGCTAGGGGCTGCTGGGGCCAGCCCGACTTCGCTGGCCGCGCATAGCGCGCTGCCGGTTTTCTCGCATCCCGCCAAGAAAACGTCGTGCTTTCCACATGAAACCAACCCAGTAAAATCAGCCATATTTTATGTGAGGCTGCCACCCGAATTTAGGGGTCCATTCCGGGCCGGTTCCTATTTTTGCGTATTTCCTTGATTTTTAATGGTTGGAAAATAAAAAAAAATACGTCCCGACCTCGAAAAAATCTGGAAAAATTTATAAAGTTGGATTGGATTTTTTCCAACATATGTGCAAAATTTCCAGCTCAAAATACCAAGAAATGAATTTTTTAGAGGGGGGGTGACAGCTGGGACCTAGTAGTGTCTACCCCTGCCAGAGCTGCAATAACACTTATAGCTCTTTAGGGGGGTGCCCCCTGGCTGGCCATGGGGCGCGCTGGCTGGCGCCCATAGGCCTGCCGCGGGGGATTTGTGGGCTGCTGCTATGCTCGGACTAACGTGGGGGGCCTCATGGCCCGAAGTAACGCCGCCATCGATGACCCGTTTTCCGGCCGGCGACGACCCGATTCCGGCCACCGTCCCTGTGACCCGCTCCAAGCCGTTGGGCGCGTTGGGGCTGCTTATCCGCGGCTGCGGGCGCGCACGCACTCTGATTTGCCAGCGCTCGTGCCAACCAATAGGCAGCCCCAACGCGCCCAACGGCTTGGCGCGACGTCACGATTCCGGCCACCGTCCCTGTGACCCGCTCCAAGCCGTTGGGCGCGTTGGGGCTGCTTATCCGCGGCTGCGGGCGCGCACGCACTCTGATTTGCCAGCGCTCGTGCCAACCAATAGGCAGCCCCAACGCGCCCAACGGCTTGGCGCGACGTCACGATTCCGGCCACCGTCCCTGTGACCCGCTCCAAGCCGTTGGGCGCGTTGGGGCTGCTTATCCGCGGCTGCGGGCGCGCACGCACTCTGATTTGCCAGCGCTCGTGCCAACCAATAGGCAGCCCCAACGCGCCCAACGGCTTGGCGCGACGTCACGATTCCGGCCACCGTCCCTGTGACCCGCTCCAAGCCGTTGGGCGCGTTGGGGCTGCTTATCCGCGGCTGCGGGCGCGCACGCACTCTGATTTGCCAGCGCTCGTGCCAACCAATAGGCAGCCCCAACGCGCCCAACGGCTTGGCGCGACGTCACGATTCCGGCCACCGTCCCTGTGACCCGCTCCAAGCCGTTGGGCGCGTTGGGGCTGCTTATCCGCGGCTGCGGGCGCGCACGCACTCTGATTTGCCAGCGCTCGTGCCAACCAATAGGCAGCCCCAACGCGCCCAACGGCTTGGCGCGACGTCACGATTCCGGCCACCGTCCCCGGGACCCGCTCCAAGCCGTTGGGCGCGTTGGGGCTGCTTATCCGCGGCGTGGGCGTGGGGCCTTAACAAGCCGCGCTCGTTCCAAGGTGCTGGCAGCTGACGCGCGCCTCTCAGCTTGCCGCGACGTCCCGGTGGCGGTGGCCGGAATCCCTGCCCGTCACCCGCTCCAAGCCGTTGGGCGCGTTGGGGCTGCTTATCCGCGGTCTCGGGCGTGGGGCCTTAACAGGATTCCCCTCGTGCCAAGGTGCTGGCAGCCCCAACGCGCCCAACGGCTTGGCGCGACGTCACGGCAGCGGTGGCCTCTGCCTGTGCTCGCAAGCTGGAGGCCTGGCCGACGTGTCTGGTGCGGACCGCTGAGCTTGGGGATTGCGAGGAGAGCTGTACCGCGTGGGCGTGCCGCATTCAGTTGCTGCGCTCGTGCCAAGGTGCTGGCTCTCCTCGCCATCCCCAAGCTCCTGCGCGATGTGCCCGCTGCCGAGGCCTGGCCTCCGTCTTCCGAGCTGAGGCAGATGGCCCCCCGAATGATTGTCCCTGTTGCTCCCCCCCGCGGCCTGTCCCTTCGAGATCCGCCGCGTCCCCCGCGGCTTGTTGCGTGTCCCTTCGAGATCCCCCGCGTCCCCCGCGGCTTGTTGCTTGTCCCTTCGAGATCCTTCGCGTCCCCCAGCGGCGTGTTGGTTGTCCCTTCGAGATCCTTTCGCGTCCAGCGGTGCGGGCACGATCTCTCTCGGGTGTTTCCATTTGCCCTCGTGGCCGTGGTTCGCTCGTCGGGATTGTTGTCGCGTGTACGCAGAGTCGCATGAGCGGTAATTGGGCTGTCCGTGTCGGCAGGCTCCGTGCTTGTGCACCGAACTGTCGGCCTGCTGCCCCCATCACTCTCAGCCCCAGGCCTTGGGTGCCTTGCGGCGAGGCGGGGTTCCTGTGCTGCGTACCCACTTCGGTGGAATTTGAATGTGAAGCTGTCCCTCTCCGCCGCGCGCCTCCCCGGGGGCGCGGG
>JAQIZT010001038.1:0-5000 GCA_029228515.1 Populus alba x Populus x berolinensis | reverse complement strand
GGACGAACCGAAAAAAAATCAACAACCCAAAGTCCCAACTACGGAGCTTTTTAACTGCAGACAAACTTAAATAATACGCTATTGGAGCTGGAATTACCGCGGCTGCTGGCACCAGACTTTGCCCTCCAATGGATCCCATCGTTAAGGGATTTTGATTGTACTCATTCCAATTACCAGACTCGAAGAGCTCGGTTATTGTTAATTTATTGTCACAGAACCTCCACCGTGTCCAGGATATGGGTAAATTTTGCGCAGCCTGCTGCCATTCCTTAGATGTGGTAGCCGTTTCTTTCTCAGGCTCCCTCTCATCCGGAATCGAAAAATCCCTAATTCTCCGTTCACCACCAACCGTCACCAACACACACGGGTAGGAAAACCTCAATATCACTACCATCAGAAAACGTATTGATAAGGGCAGGAAAATTAGAAATATGCGATCGCGCCACAGCAACGACTGGCCAACTAAAGCGATCCGTCGAGTCTTAATCATGAATCATCAAAGCAAAACGGGAGCAAGAGCCCAAAATGCGTCGACCTTATTATCTAAATATAAACACGTACCCTCACCAAGAAGATCGAAGGTTTCTGCTTGCAAAACGTATTAGACTCTAAAAGAATTACTAACGGTTATCCGCATACGCAAAATACCCATCAAACAAACTATAGACTGATTTAATGAGCCATTCGCAGTTTCACAGTCTGCATATAGTTCATACTTACACAAAAATGCCAGGCACTAATCTTTGAAGAAAAGCATATGACTACTGGCAAGGATCAACCAGGTAGCATTCCTTGGCGACACCAAAAAAAAAACGACACCAACGATCCCGAACAAGCCGATGAAACTAGGGGCCTAGACAGGGCGCGGAAGTCGTTTCTCTAATCGAGCACGAGCGTCTCGAACGAGGACGGTCGCAAGGGGCGGAGGCCCCCGCGCCGGCATCGCGTTCCGCAACCGAAAGCACGAGCGAACCGCGCGTGGGCCCGTTTACGGAAACAGAGCATTCCGCTCGAACTGGTAACACGGGCGCCGCTGCTCAATAGGTACTACGCACCCGCGCACCACCGGGGAGGCGCGCGGTCGAGAGGGACAGCTTCACATCATCAAATTCCACCGAAGTGGGTACGCAGCCACACAGGAACCCCGCCAATCGCCGCAAGGCACCCAGGAGCCTTGGGCTGAGAGTGATGGGGGCAGCAGGCCGACAGATTCGGTGCACAAGCACGGAGCCTGCCGACACGGACAGCCCAATTACCGCTCATACCGCAGCTACATCTGCGTACAACGCTACACACAAATCCCGACGAGCAAACCACGGCCACGAGGGCAAATGCGCAAACACGCCGAGAGAGATCGTGCCCGCACCGCATGAACGCGAACAGGAATCTCGAAGGGACAAAGCCACACCACGCCGCTGGGGGACGCGAAGGATCTCGCAAGGGACAAGCAAACAAGCCGCGGTAGACAGCGGGGGATCCTCGAAGGGACAAACCACAAAGCCTCGGGGGACACGCGAGCGCGGATCTCGAAGGGACATCCGGGGCGGGGGGGGGAAGCAACAGGGACAATCATTAAATCAAGGGAGGGGCGCCATCTGCCAAAATCAAGGCTCGGGAAGACGGAAGGCCAGGCCATCGCCAGCAACGGGCAACATCGCAGCAGGAGCGCTTTAGCGGGGAATAGGGCGAAAGAGTCCGCCAGCACCTATGAGGGGCCAGAAGCGAGCGCACGCCAACTGAATGCAGCACGCCCAACAACCGCGGGTACAAGGGGGGCTCACCTCGCAATCCCCAAGCTCAGCGGTCACGCACCAGACAAACAAAATCGGACCAGAAGCGCCTAGCCACAGACATGACGAGCACAAAAAAAAAAAAAAAGGCATACAACGACGCCACACAAAACGAAACATAAGCGCACAAAAAACCAAAAAAAAAAAAATAAAGAAAAGAACGTCAGCGCGCCAAGGAACCAGTAACCGAGCGCGAGGAACACAAACAGAACTGGGCGCGCTCCGCCAAAACAGCCAACACAAATAATGACGCAAACAGACAGAAGGGAAAAATACCTAAGCTCTACAGGAAAAAAAACGCACCACACAACCCGACACCAAGGGGAAAACCGCGGACTAAAGCCGCCCCAACGCGCCAAACAGCTTGGAGCGGGTCACGGCATCGCGAGGTGAGGCCTTTGTGGAAATCAGGTGTCACAGTTCGCCGTTTAGTAGCGCCAAGCAGCGTTGGGGGTGGACGCGTTGGGGCTGGCCAAGCACCTTGGCAACGAGGGTGGAATACTGTTAAGGCCCCAGACGGGGGGGTCCCCGAGACCGCGGATAAGACAGCCCAAGCTCATTGCTTCTCTCCACAAACGGCTTGGCAGGCCGTGGTGACGGGTCACCGGATCTCCGGCCACCGCCTCCCCCAGGGGACGGTCGCGGCAAGCTGACAATGCCGCTGCGTCAGCTGGGCGGCCCTACGCAACCATTGGAACGAGCGCGGTCTTGTCTAGAGCCCCACGCCCAAACAGGCTCTCTAGCCGCGGATCTCAAGCAGCCCCAACGCGCTCACCTAACAGCGCTTGAGCTAGCTAGTTCCCCCGTGGGACGCGTGGCTCTCCAGAATCGTGACCCGAGCCTCGCCAAGTCCCGTTGGGACGCCTCGCTTCGAGGGCTGCTTCATTGGTTGGCACACTAGCGCTGGAGCATCA
Source organism: Populus alba x Populus x berolinensis (assembly GCA_029228515.1). Lineage (NCBI taxonomy): Eukaryota > Viridiplantae > Streptophyta > Magnoliopsida > Malpighiales > Salicaceae > Populus > Populus alba x Populus x berolinensis. Next base: position 2,296 of record JAQIZT010001038.1, on the reverse strand, counting down.
GAGTGCGTGCGCGCGCGCAGCCGCGGATAAGCAGCCCCAACGCGCCCAACGGCTTGGAGCGGGTCACAGGGACGGTGGCCGGAATCGTGACGTCGCGCCAAGCCCTTGCCCGCTGGTGGGCGGCCTATTGGGGGCGACGCCGGGGGGCGGATCAGAGAGCGTCCGGGCCCGCAGCCGCGGGTAACGCGGCCCGAATGCGCCCAACGGCTTGGAGCGGGGGCTCACAGGGACGGTGGCCGGAATCGTGAAACGTCGCGCCAAGCCACTGCTTGTGGCCGCCGTTGGGGCTGCCTATTGGTTGGCACGCGGCCTGGCGTCAAATCCAGCAGTCGCGTGCGCGCACTGGGACCCAGCAGCTGCCGGATATACGCAGCCCCAACGCGCCAACCGGCTTGGAGCGGGTCACACGAGGGACGGAGGGCCGGAATCAGGGTCGTCGCCGGCCGGAAAGACCAACCGGCGCTCCACCGATGGCGATGCGTTCACTACATCGGGCCATGAGGCCGGGCCCCCCGTTAGTGTCCGAGCACTAGCAACGCAGCCCCCACAAAGTCCTCTACCCGCGGCAGGCCTATGGTCGCCAGCCAGCGCAGCCCACATAAGGCCTCCAGGGGGCACACGCCCTCCTACAAGAGCTATAAGTATTATATTGCCATTCTGCTGCAGGCCCCGGGGTAGTCTGCTCCTACTTAGGTCCCAGCTGTCACCGCCGGGCTGCGGCACCATGCCTCGGCGGGGGGGTCGGGCCGGCGGCTGGCCGTCCCGGCGGTGGGTCGACTGGCCCCCTGGCTCAATAAAATTTCATTTACTTCGGTATTTTGAGCTGAAATTTTGCACAAAGGTTGTGGCACACAATCCAATCCAACTATCTATAAATTTTGCCCCCAGAAATTTTTTCGGAGGTTCCGGTAAGTATTTTTTTTATTTTTCCTTCCATTCAAAAATCTAAGGACAATACGCAAAAATCAGGAACCCCCGCCTGCTCGCCCCGGAATGACCCCCCAAAAATTCGGCTGGCAGCCTCACAAAAATATGGCTGAATTTTACCTTGGATTGGTTTCATGTGGAAAAGCACGCTCGGGGACGTTTTCCTTGGCGGTAGAGTTTGCGAGAAAAACCGCACAGCGACTTCTGCCGGGGGTCCCATCGAACGTCGGTTGACTGGGGGCCCGCCAGCAGGGCGCCTAGCCTCCGTCCCGGCGCGGGGGGGCATAGGCAGAAGAGCGCAGTGCGCCGGCGCGGGCCCTAAGAGTGTGCATGCCCGCGTCCCGTACGCATCTAAGACAGCGGAGAGCCAGCGAGGCGCAGTGTCCGCGCTCGGCCCGACTTTTTTCCCATACTGCTGGCATAGGGTGCTGTGCCTCTGCCTGCCGTGGTCCTTTGGGTGCCTCTCGCGGCCCGAATGCTAGCCGCGCCCGGCGGGCACGACAGCAAGCCAGTGCGGGCTGATTGCCGCTTTCTTGGCTTGGGGGCCGGGGGTGATGTTTCCCAAGCCACTGCTGGCGATCGGCTGCCCGCTGCCTCCCCCCGGAGGCCCGAAGGCAGCTCCCTCCCGGCGGCACTAGACAGCAAGCGCAGCGGGGCTGTCCGGCGCGCTCTGACCTGATTTTTCCCCCCACCTGCTGGCATCGCTGCCGCTGCCCCGGGCCCGAAGGCAGCCCCCCCGCGGGCAAGACAGCAAGCCAGCGGGGGCTGTCCGCGCTGCCGATTTTTCCCACTGCTGGCATCGCTGCCGCTGCCCCGGGCCCGAAGGCAGCCCCCCCGCGGCAAGACAGCAAGCCAGCGGGGGCTGTCCGCGCTGCCGATTTTTCCCACTGCTGGCATCGCTGCCGCTGCCCCGGGCCCGAAGGCAGCCCCCCCGCGGGCACGACAGCAAGCCAGCGGGGGCTGTCCGCGCTGCCGATTTTTCCCACTGCTGGCATCGCTGCCGCTGCCCGGGCCCGAAGGCAGCCCCCCCGCGGGCACGACAGCAAGCCAGCGGGGGCTGTCCGCGCTGCCGATTTTTCCCACTGCTGGCATCGCTGCCGCTGCCCCGGGCCCGAAGGCAGCCCCCCCGCGGGCACGACAGCAAGCCAGCGGGGGCTGTCCGCGCTGCCGATTTTTCCACTGCTGGCATCGCTGCCGCTGCCCCGGGCCCGAAGGCAGCCCCCCGCGGGCACGACAGCAAGCCAGCGGGGGCTGTCCGCGCTGCCGATTTTTCCCACTGCTGGCATCGCTGCCCGCTGCCCCCCGGGGCCCGAAGGCAGCCCCCCCGCGGGCAAGACAGCAAGCCAGCGGGCTGTCCGCGCTGCCAGAT
>JAQIZT010001037.1:0-11502 GCA_029228515.1 Populus alba x Populus x berolinensis | reverse complement strand
CTGGCCAGTCCACCGGCAGGACGAGAGTACCGGATCAAAAAAGTCCTTATCTATATATCCGACCGTAGGATGTCGCTCAAAATTTTTCTCGAGTTTCCAAAGGCTGTTTCCAATGGAGAAGCGTCGAATCAAGATGATAATAGGGAAGGAGTCCTGTCGGGCCAGTCCACCGGCCAGGTCGAGTGTACCGGATCAAAAAGTCCATATCTATAGAACCGCCCCGTTGGATGGCGCTCATATTTTTTTTCACGAGTTTTCGGAGGGGTGTTTCCGATGGAGTTAGCGTCGAATCGAGAAGCAAATGGCGACGACGTCCTGTCTGGACAGTCCACTGGCAGGGCGAGAGTACCGGATCTAACAAGGTCCCTATCTATATATCCGGGACCGTTGGATGGCGATCAAATTTTTTTCTCGAGTTTTCAAAGGCTGTTTCCAATGAAGGAAGCGTCGAATCAAGATGAAATAGGGAAGAAGTCCTGTCGGGCCAGGCTCACCGTCAGGACGCGAGTTACCGAGGAGTCGCAAAAAGTCCATATCTATAGAATCCGACCGTTGGATGGCGCTCACATTTTCTTCACGAGTTTGCGGGAAGGGTGTTTCCCAAGGAGTAGCGTCGAATCGAGAGGCAAAATGCGGAACGGACGTCCTGTTCTGGCCAGGCCACTGGAAGGACGAGAGTAAGGATCAAAAAAAGGTCCTTATCTATATATCCGACCGTTGGATGGCGCTCTCCAAATTTTTTTCTCGAGTTTCCCAAAGGCTGTTACCAATGGAGAAGCGTCGAATCAAGATGAAAATAGGGACGAAAGTCCTGTCGGGGGCCAGTCCACTGGAAGGACGAGAGAGTACCGGATCAAAAAGTCTCCCATATGTATAGATCCGTCCGTTGGATTGGCGCTCAAATTTTTTTTCACGAGTTTTCGGAGGGTGTTTCCTTTGGAAGTAGTAGCGTTCGAATCGAGAGCAAATGGTACGACATCCTGTCTGGCCAGTCCACCGGGCAGGAAGAGAGTACCGGATCAAAAAGGTCCTTATCTCTATATCCGACGTTTGGATGAGGCTTCAAATTTTTTCTAGAGTTTCCAAAGGCTGTTTCCAATGGAGATTTTTTTATTATATTAGAAGCGTCGAATCAGAACGAAATAGCGACGACGTCCTGTCGGGCCAGTCCACAGGCAGGACGAGTGTACCGGATCAAAAAGGGTCCATAATCTATAGATTCGACCGTTGGATGGCGCTCACATTTTTTTCACGATGTTTTCGGAGGGCTGTTTCCCTTTGAGTAGCGTTCGAATCGAGAGCAAATGGCGACGACGTCCTGGTTGGCCAGTCCACCGAAGGACGAGAGTACCGGATCAAAAAGGTCCTTATCTATTATATTTTCAGACCGTTGGAATGGCGCTCAAATTTTTTTCTCGAGTTTCCAAAGGCTGTTTTCAATGGGAGATAGCGTCGAATCAAGATGAAATAGGGAAGACTTCCTGTCGGGCCCGTCCACCGGCAGGACGAGAGTACCGGATCAAAAAGTCCATATCTATAGATCCGACCGTTGGATGGCGCTCAATTTTTTTCACGAGTTTTCGGAGGGTGTTTCCAATGGAGTAGCGTCGAATCGAGAGCAAATGGCGACGACGTCCTGTCTGGCCAGTCCACCGGCAGGACGAGAGTACCGGATCAAAAGGTCCTTATCGTATATATCCGACCGTTTGGATGGCGCTCACATTTTTTCTCGAGTTTCCAAAGGCTGTTTCCAATGGAGAAGCGTATCGAATTCAGATGAAATAGGGACGACGTCCTGTCGGGCCCGTTCAACGGCAGGTCGAGAGTACCGGTTTCAAATAGTCCATATCTATAGATCCGATCCGTTGGATGGCGCTCAAATTTTTTTCTCGCGTTTCCAAAGGCTGTTTCCAATGGAAATAGCGTCGAATCGAGAGCAAAATGGCGACGTACGTACTGTCTGTCTGGCCAGTCCACCGGCAGGACGAGTAGTACCGGATCAAAAGGTCCTTATCTATATATCCGACCGTTGGATGGCGCTCAATTTTTTTCTCGCGTTTCCAAAGGCTGATTCCAATGTGAAGCGTGCGAATCAAGATGAATTAGGGACGACGTCCTGTCGGGCCAGTCCATGGCAGGACGAGAGTACCGGATCAAAAAGTCCATATGTATAGATCCTGTCCGTTGGATGGGCGCTTCAAATTTTTTTCACGAGTTTTCGGAGGGTGTTTCCCATGGAGAGTAGCGTCGAAACGAGTGGAAATGGCGTCGACGTCCTGTCTGGCCAGTCCACCGGCAGGAAGAGAGTACCGGACAAAAAGGTCCTTATCTATATATCCGACCGTTGGAATGGCGCTCAAATTTTTTCTCGAGTTTCCAAAGGGTGATTTCCAATGGAGAAGAAAATGTTCGAATCAAGATGAAATAGGGACGATACGTACTGTCGGGCCAGTCCACCGGCAGGACGACATAGAATCGGATCAAAAAGTCCATATCTATAGATCCGACCGTTTTGGATGGGCGCTCAAAATTTTTTTCACGAGTTTGGGAGGGTGTTTCCCTCTTGAGTAGCGTCGAATCGAGAGCAAATGGCGACGACGTCCTGTCTGGCCCGTCCACGGTCAGGACTGAGAGTACCGGATCAAAAAGGTCCTTATCCTATATATCCGACCGTTGGATGGCGCTCAAATTTTTTCTCGAGTTTAGCCAAAGGCTGTTTCCAATGGAGAAGCGTCGAATCAAGATGAAATAGGGAATGACGTTCCTGTCGGGCCAGATCCAACCGGCAGGACGAGTAGTACCGGATTCAAAAAGTCCATATCTATAGATCCGACCGTTGGATGGGCCGCTCAAATTTTTTTCACGAAAAATCAAACGAGTTTTCGGAAGGGTGTTTCCCATGGAGTAGACGTCGAATCGAGAGCAAATTGGCGATCGACGTCCTGTCTGGCCAGTCCAACCGGCAGGACGAGAGTAACCGATCAAAAAGGTTCCTTATCTATATATCCGACCGTCTGGATGGCGCTCAAATTTTTTCTCGAGTTTCCAAAGGCTGTTTCCAATGGGAGAAGCGTCGAATCAATATGAAATTAGGGAAGAAGTCCTGTTGGGCGGGCCCGTCCACCGTCAGGACGAGAGTACCGGATCAAAAAGTCCCATAATCTATAGATCACGACCGTTTATATATGGCGCTCACATTTTTTCTTCAAACGAGTTTTCCGGAGGGTGTTTTCCCATGGAGTAGCGTCGAATCGAGAGCAAATGGCGACAGACGTCCTGGTCTGGCCAGTCCCAACCGGCAGGACGAGAAGTACCGGATCAAAAAGGTCCTTATCTATATATCCGACCGTTGGATGGACGCTTACAAATTTTTTCTCGAGTTTCCAAAGGCTGGTTTCCAATGGAAGACGCGTCGAATCAAGATGAAATATGGGACGACGTCCTGTCGGGCCAGTCCACAAACGGCAGGAACGAGAGTACCGGATCAAAAAGTACATATCTATAGATCCGTCCGTAGCGATGGGCGCTCAAATTTTATTCACAGATTAGTTTTCGGAGGGTGTTTCCCATGGAGAAGTAGCGTCGAATCCGAGAGCAAAATGGGCGACGAAGTCCTGACTGGCCAGTCCAAACCGGCAGTACGAGAGTACCGGATCAAAAAGGTCCTTATCTATATATCCGACCGTTGGACTGGCGCTCAAATTTTTTCTCGAGTTTCCAAAGACTGTTTCCAATGGAGAAGCGTCGAATCAAGATGAAATAGGGACGACGTCCTGTCGGGCCCGTCCACCAGCAGGACGAGAGTACCGGATCAAAAAGTCCATATCTATAGATCCGACCGTTGGATGGCGCTCAAATTTTTTTCACGAGTTTTCGGAGGGTGTTTCCCATGGAGTAGCGTCGAATCGAGAGCAAATGGCGACGACGTCCTGTCTGGCCAGTCCACCGGCAGGACGAGAGTACCGGATCAAAAAGGTCCTTATCTATATATCCGACCGTTGGATGGCGCTCAAATTTTTTCTCGAGTTTCCAAAGGCTGTTTCCAATGGAGAAGCGTCGAATCAAGATGAAATAGGGAAGACGTCCTGTCGGGCCCGTCCACCGGCAGGACGAGAGTACCGGATCAAAAAGTCCTATCTATAGATCCGACCGTTGGATGGCGCTCAAATTTTTTTCACGAGTTTTCGGAGGGTGTTTCCCATGGAGTAGCGTCGAATCGAGAGCAAATGGCGACACGTCCTGTCTGGCCAGTCCACCGGCAGGACGAGAGTACCGGATCAAAAAGGTCCTTATCTATATATCCGACCGTTGGATGGCGATCAAATTTTTTCTCGAGTTTCCAAAGGCTGTTTCCAATGGAGAAGCGTCGAATCAAGATGAAATAGGGAAGACGTCCTGTCGGGCCAGGCCACCGTCAGGACGAGAGTACCGGATCAAAAAGTCCATATCTATAGATCCGACCGTTGGATGGCGCTATAATTTTTTTCACGAGTTTTCGGAGGGTGTTTTCCATGGAGTAGCGTTCGTATCGAGAGCAAATGGCGACGACGTCCTGTCTGGCCAGGCCACTGGCAGGACGAGAGTACCGGATCAAAAAGGTCCTTATCTATATATCCGACCGTTGGATGGCGCTCAAATTTTTTCTCGAGTTTCCAAAGGCTGTTTCCAATGGAGAAGCGTCGAATCAAGATGAAATAGGGACGACGTCCTGTCGGGCCAGTCCACTGGCAGGACGAGAGTACCGGATCAAAAAGTCCATATGTATAGATCCGTCCGTTGGATGGCGCTCAAATTTTTTTCACGAGTTTTCGGAGGGTGTTTCCCATGGAGTAGCGTCGAATCGAGAGGAAATGGCGTCGACGTCCTGTCTGGCCAGTCCACCGGCAGGACGAGAGTACGGATCAAAAAGGTCCTTATCTATATATCCGACCGTTGGAATGGCGCTCCATTTTTTTCTCGAGTTTCCAAAGGGTGTTTCCAATGGAGAAGCGTCGAATCAAGATGAAATAGGGGACGACGTCCTGTCGGGCCAGTCCACCGGCAGGACGAGAGAACCGGATCAAAAAGTCCATATCTATAGATCCGACCGTTTGGATGGCGCTCAATTTTTTTCACGAGTTTGGGAGGGTGTTTCCCATGGAGTAGTAGCGTCGAATCGAGAGCAAATGGCGACGACGTCCTGTCTGGCCAGTCCACCGGCAGGACGAGAGTACCGGATCAAAAAGGTCCTTATCTATTTATCCGACCGTTGGATGGCGCTCAAATTTTTTTCTCGAGTTTCCAAAGGGTGTTTCCAATGGAGAAGCGTCGAATCAAGATGAAATAGGGACGACGTCCTGTCGGGCCAGTCCACCGGCAGGACGAGAGTACCGGATCAAAAAGTCCATATCTATAGATCCGACCGTTGGATGGCGCTCAAATTTTTTCTCGAGTTTCCAAAGGGTGTTTCCCATGGAGTAGGCGTCGAATCGAGAGCAAATGGCGACGACGTCCTGTCTGGCCAGTCCCCCGGCAGGACGAGAGTACCGGATCAAAAAGGTCCTTATCTATATATCCGACCGTTGGATGGCGCTCAAATTTTTTCTCGAGTTTCCAAAGGCTGTTCCAATGGAGAAGCGTCGAATCAAGATGAAATAGGGACGACGTCCTGTCGGGCCAGTCCACCGGCAGGACGAGAGTACCGGATCAAAAGTCCATATCTATAGATCCGACCGTTGGATGGCGCTCAAATTTTTTTCACGAGTTTTCGGAGGGTGTTTCCCATGGAGTAGCGTCGAATCGAGAGAAATGGCGACGACGTCCTGTCTGGCCAGTCCACGGCAGGACGAGAGTACCGGATCAAAAGGTCCTTATCTATATATCCGACCGTTGGGTGGCGCTCAAATTTTTTCTCGAGTTTCCAAAGGCTGTTTCCAATGGAGAATGCGTCGAATCAAGATGAAATAGGGACGACGTCCTGTCGGGGCAGTCCACCGGCAGGACGAGAGTACCGGATCAAAAAGTCCATATCTATAGATCCGACCGTTGGATGGCGCTCAAATTTTTTCACGAGTTTTCGGAGGGTGTTTCCATGGAGTTAGCGTCGAATCGAGAGCAAATGGCGACGGTGTCTGTCTGGCCAGTCCACCGGCAGGAACGAGAGTACCGGATCAAAAAGTCCTAATCTATATATCCGACCGTTGGATGGCGCTCAAATTTTTTCTCGCGTTTCCAAAGGCTGTTTCCAATGAAGAAGCGTCGAATCAAGATGAAATAGGGAAGACGTCCTGTCGGGCCCGTCCACCGGCAGGACGAGAGTACCGGATCAAAAAGTCCATATCTATAGATCCGACCGATGGATGGCGCTCAAATTTTTTTCACGAGTTTTCAGAGGCTGTTTCCCATGGAGTAGCGTTCGAATCGAGAGCAAATGGCGACGACGTCCTGTCTGGCCAGTCCACCGGCAGGACGAGAGTACCGGATCAAAAGGTCCTTATCTATATATCCGACCGTTGGATGGCGCTCAAATTTTTTCTCGAGTTTCCAAAGGCTGTTTCCAATGGAGAAGCGTCGAATCAAGATGAAATAGGGACGACGTCCTGTCGGGCCAGTCCACCGCAGGACGAGAGTACCGGATCAAAAAAGTCCATATCTATAGATCCGACCGTTGGATGGCGCTCAAATTTTTTTCACGAGTTTTCGGAGGGTGTTTCCCATGGAGTAGCGTCGAATCGAGAGCAAATGGCGACGACGTCCTGTCTGGCCAGTCCTCCGGCAGGACGAGAGTACCGGATCAAAAGGTCCTTATCTATATATCCGACCGTTGGATGGCGCTCAAATTTTTTCTCGAGTTTCCAAAGGCTGTTTCCAATGGAGAAGCGTCGAATCAAGATGAAATAGGGACGACGTCCTGTCGGGCCAGTCCACCGGCTGGACGAGAGTACCGGATCAAAAAGTCCATATCTATAGATCCGACCGTTGGATGGCGCTCAAATTTTTTTCACGAGTTTTCGGAGGGTGTTTCCATGGAGTAGCGTCGAATCGAGAGCAAATGGCGACGACGTCCTGTCTGGCCAGTCCACCGGCAGGACGAGAGTACCGGATCAAAAGGTCCTTATCTATATATCCGACCGTTGGATGGCGCTCATATTTTTTCTCGAGTTTCCAAAGGCTGTTTCCAATGGAGAAGCGTCGAATCAAGATGAAATAGGGACGACGTCCTGTCGGGCCGTCCACCGGCAGGACGAGAGTACCGGATCAAAAAGTCCATATCTTTAGATCCGACCGTTGGATGGCGCTCAAATTTTTTTCACGAGTTTTCGGAGGCTGTTTCCCATGGAGTAGCGTCGAATCGAGAGCAAATGGCGACGACGTCCTGTCTGGCCAGTCCACCGGCAGGACGAGAGTCCCGGATCAAAAAGGTCCTTATCTATATATCCGACCGTTGGATGGCGCTCAAATTTTTTCTCGATGTTTCCAAAGGCTGTTCCAATGGAGAAGCGTCGAATCAAGATGAAATAGGGACGACGTCCTGTCGGCCCAGTCCACCTGCAGGACGAGAGTACCGGATCAAAAAGTCCATATCTATAGATCCGACCGTTGGATGGCGCTCAAATTTTTTTCACGAGTTTTCGGAGGTGTTTCCCATGGAGTAGCGTCGAATCGAGAGCAATGGCGACGACGTCCTGTCTGGCCAGTCCACCGGCAGGACGAGAGTACGGATCAAAAAGGTCCTTATCTATATATCCGACCGTTGGATGGCGCTCAAATTTTTTCTCGAGATTCCAAAGGCTGTTTCCAATGGAGAAGCGTCGAATCAAGATGAAATAGGGACGACGTCCTGTCGGGCCAGTCCACCGGCAGGACGAGAGTACCGGATCAAAAAGTCCATATCTATAGATCCGACCGTTGGATGGCGCTCAAATTTTTTTCACGAGTTTTCGGAGGGTGTTTCCCATGGAGTAGCGTCGAATCGAGAGCAAATGGCGACGACGTCCTGTCTGGCCAGTCCACCGGCAGGACGAGAGTACCGGATCAACAAGGTCCTTATCTATATATCCGACCGTTGGATGTCGCTCAAATTTTTTCTCGAGTTTCCAAAGGCTGTTTCCAATGGAGAAGCGTCGAATCAAGATGAAATAGGGACGACGTCCTGTCGGGCCAGTCCACAGCCAGGACGAGAGTATTCCGGACTCAAAAAGTCATATCTATAGATAGTCCGTTTTTGGATGGCGGCTCACATTTTTTTTTCACGAAGTTTTCGGAGGGTATTGTTTCCCATGGAGTAGCGTCGAAATCGAGATGGAAATGGCGACGACGTCCTGTTCTGGCCAGTCCACCGGCAGGACGAGAAGGTACCGGATCAAAAAGGTCCTTATCTAAATATCCGACCGTTGGATGGCGCTCATATTTTTTCTCGAAGTTTCCAAAGGCTTATTTCAATGGAGAAGCGTCGAATCAAGATGAAATAGGGACGACGTCCTGTCGGGCCAGTCCACCGGCAGGACGAGAGTACCGGATCAAAAAGTCCATATCTATAGATCCGACCGTTGGATGGCGCTCAAATTTTTTCACGAGTTTTCGGAGGTGTTTCCCATGGAGAGTAGCGTCGAATCGAGAGCAAATGGCGACGACGTCCTGTCTGGCCAGTCCACCGGCAGGACGAGAGTACCGGATCAAAAGGTCCTTATCTATATATCCGACCGTTGGATGGCGCTCAATTTTTTTCTCGAGTTTCCAAGGGCTGTTTCCAATGGAGAAGCGTCGAATCAAGATGAAATAGCGACGACGTCCTGTCGGGCCAGTCCACCGGCAGGACGAGAGTACCGGATCAAAAAGTCCATATCTATAGATCCGACCGTTGGATGGCGCTCAAATTTTTTTTCACGAGTTTTCGGAGGGTGTTTCCATGGAGTAGCGTCGAATCGAGAGCAAATGGCGACGACGTCCTGTCTGGCCAGTCCACCGGCAGGACGAGAGTACCGGATCAAAAAGGTCCTTATCTATATATCCGACCGTTGGATGGCGCTCAAATTTTTTCTCGAGTTTCCAAAGGCTGTTTCCAATGGAGAAGCGTCGAATCAAGATGAAATAGGGACGACGTCCTGTCGGGCCAGTCCACCGGCAGGACGAGAGTACCGGATCAAAAAGTCCATATCTATAGATCCGACCGTTGGATGGCGCTCAAATTTTTTTCACGAGTTTTCGGAGGCTGTTTCCAATGGAGTAGCGTCGAATCGAGATGAAATGGCGACGACGTCCTGTCTGGCCAGTCCACCGGCAGGACGAGAGTACCGGATCAAAAAGGTCCTTATCTATATATCCGACCGTTGGATGGCGCTCAAATTTTTTCTCGAGTTTTCAAAGGCTGTTTCCAATGGAGAAGCGTCGAATCAAGATGAAATAGGGACGACGTCCTGTCGGGCCAGTCCACCGGCAGGACGAGAGTACCGGATCAAAAAGTCCATATCTATAGATCCGACCGTTGGATGGCGCTCAAATTTTTTTCACGAGTTTTCGGAGGGTGTTTCCAATGGAGTAGCGTCGAATCGAGAGCAAATGGCGACGACGTCCTGTCTGGCCAGTCCACCGGCAGGACGAGAGTACCGGATCAAAAAGGTCCTTATCTATATATCCGACCGTTGGATGGCGCTCAAATTTTTTCTCGAGTTTCCAAAGGCTGTTTCCAATGGAGAAGCGTCGAATCAAGATGAAATAGGGACGACGTCCTGTCGGGCCAGTCCACCGGCAGGACGAGAGTACCGGATCAAAAAGTCATATCTATAGATCCGACCGTTGGATGGCGCTCAAATTTTTTCACGAGTTTTCGGAGGGTGTTTCCCATGGAGTAGCGTCGAATCGAGAGCAAATGGCGACGACGTCCTGTCTGGCCAGTCCACCGGCAGGACGAGAGTACCGGATCAAAAGGTCCTTATCTATATATCCGACCGTTGGATGGCGCTCAAATTTTTTCTCGAGTTTCCAAAGGCTGTTTCCAATGGAGAAGCGTCGAATCAAGATGAAATAGGGACGACGTCTGTGCCAGTCCCACCGGCAGGACGAGAGTACCGGATCAAAAAGTCCATATCTATAGATCCGACCGTTGGATGGCGCTCAATTTTTTTCACGAGTTTTCGGAGGGTGTTTCCCATGGAGTAGCGTCGAATCGAGAGCAAATGGCGACGACGTCCTGTCTGGCCAGTCCACCGGCAGGACGAGAGTACCGGATCAAAAGGTCCTTATCTATATATCCGACCGTTGGATGGCGCTCAAATTTTTTCTCGAGTTTCCAAAGGCTGTTTCCAATGGAGAAGCGTCGAATCAAGATGAAATAGGGACGACGTCCTGTCGGGCCAGTCCACCGGCAGGACGAGAGTACCGGATCAAAAAGTCCATATCTATAGATCCGACCGTTGGATGGCGCTCAAATTTTTTCACGAGTTTTTGGAGGCTGTTTCCAATGGAGTAGCGTCGAATCGAGATGAAATTGCGACGACGTCCTGTCTGGCCAGTCCACCGGCAGGACGAGAGTACGGATCAAAAGGTCCTTATCTATATATCCGACCGTTGGATGGCGCTCAAATTTTTTCTCGAGTTTCCAAAGGCTGTTTCCAATGGAGAAGCGTCGAATCAAGATGAAATAGCGACGACGTCCTGTCGGGCCAGTCCACGGCAGGACGAGAGTACCGGATCAAAAAGTCCATATCTATATATCCGACCGTTGGATGGCGCTCAAATTTTTTTCGAGTTTTTCGGAGGGTGTTTCCCATGGAGTAGCGTCGAATCGAGAGCAAATGGCGACGACGTCCTGTCTGGCCAGTCCACCGGCAGGACGAGAGTACCGGATCAAAAGGTCCTTATCTATATATCCGACCGTTGGATGGCGCTCAAATTTTTTCTCGAGTTTCCAAAGGGTGTTTCCAATGGAGAAGCGTCGAATCAAGATGAAATAGCGACGACGTCCTGTCGGGCCAGTCCACCGGCAGGACGAGAGTACCGGATCAAAAAGTCCATATCTATAGATCCGACCGTTGGATGGCGCTCAAATTTTTTTCACGAGTTTTCGGAGGGTGTTTCCATGGAGTAGCGTCGAATCGAGAGCAAATGGCGACGACGTCCTGTCTGGCCAGTCCACCGGCAGGACGAGAGTACCGGATCAAAAAGGTCCTTATCTATATATCCGACCGTTGGATGGCGCTCAAATTTTTTCTCGAGTTTCCAAAGGCTGTTTCCAATGGAGAAGCGTCGAATCAAGATGAAATAGGGACGACGTCCTGTCGGGCCAGTCCACCGGCAGGACGAGAGTACCGGATCAAAAAGTCCATATCTATAGATCCGACCGTTGGATGGCGCTCAAATGTTTTTCACGAGTTTTCGGAGGGTGTTTCCCATGGAGTAGCGTCGAATCGAGAGCAAATGGCGACGACGTCCTGTCTGGCCAGTCCACCGGCAGGACGAGAGTACCGGATCAAAAAGGTCCTTATCTATATATCCGACCGTTGGATGGCGCTCAAATTTTTTCTC